>JAJOZX010011330.1:0-85000 GCA_023014485.1 Bathynomus jamesi
CGAAGTTTTTAAAATATAAAACATTTTTTTTTATAAAAGGAAGACAAATGCTTACAAAGCGAGAAGAGGTGGATGCGAGTCTTTCAGAGAGAAAGTTTTTGACCCAAATTCCTTCTCGCCAGTTTGTGGTTTTAAAAATTCTCGGCCTGGACCTTTCGCTGGATCTTCTCATTTACCTGGCTCCGTTCACTCTTAAATAGACAGAGTTAATATTGGGATTCGATTTAATAACTGAAAGAAAGTAAATAGAACGGCGTTTAAATAATTAGTTTCTTATATTGTTAATATTTGTTTTAATAATTGATTATCTTAAAAGGAGCAAATTAATTTGCTTGAAATTAAAAAAAAATCCGATTTTTTCAATTGTTTCGTTCTTTCGCTCTCATCTTGCGCGGATAAGTCTCCTATACAAGCGTCGTTCTTTACGTTAATATATATATATATATATATATATATATATATATATATATATATATATATATATATAGAGAGAGGAGAGAGAGAGAGAGAGAGAGAAGACAAAAGAAAAGACAGGGCGATGTTTAAATAATAACTTTTACTTTTTATTATTTTATATATATATATATATATATTATATATATATAAGGTAAGGAGAAAGTTGTTCAATTGTGTGTGTGTGTATTGTCTTAACTATTATTTTGACGATTGTACGTTCCGTATTATATTATTTTTTGTGCAGTAGAAGACAAATTCTATTTATTTACAATAATTAATAAACATTGAATTTTTTATCGTCAATTTCGTATTTCGTTTATTTCTCTTAAAAGAGAAAGTATGTTTGCTTTGGTAACGAATTAAAATAAATGGTGGCGTTTAGCAGCTCACCTTAATAATGTATACCTGTACAGTTAAAATAAAAAATGGCATCTGGCAACTCAACCCTCCTCTATATAAGGCCCGCTTGGCTTCGGAGTGGCCAGTTTGATGATGACAGTTGCTGAATAAAGATCTCTCTCCTTCCTACTTAGGTTTCTCTTTGGGGCTAAGGACATCCTATCTTCTTCCCCCAAAGCCCTCCTCCGTCTATCCTTTCTCTTTCTCTCTTAGGTTAAGGCAGCCCCTTTGGGGGAAGGTCATCCTCCCTTCTCTCCCCAAAGATCCCTCCCCTCTCCCCCTTCATTGCATACCCCACCCCTTTCAATGCATACCCCCACCGCCCTTTGCAACAAACGCCACCCACCCATTTGCAACATTCTTGCACACTAACCTTTTGCGCCCATACTATTACATATACCCTGGCGTTCAAAATTATGGAAACGCTTTTTAAAATGTTGATTATGTAATAATAATAGTAGTCTTTTCTTTTTATACGTTACAGGAAGTAAAATGATGTCTGTCCAATTAAGGAGCTTTCAAATATGGTGTTTTGTTACATGAATGAAGACTTACGAGCAATTAATCAATATTGAAAGATTGTATTTAATGGTGACGTCACGTTTTGATTAAAATAGTTTATGTTCACAGAAATATTGATATGATTGGTTAGAATGTTTGTTATTTGTATTTATGCATTTTATCCCATTTTCCTTGAACAATGTAATTTGACTCGTGAAACCTGCACCTCAACATTGTTTGGTAACATCGTGCCCTTTTCTTAAGGATATCTCTGTATAATGGCTCTTGCAAACGAAATATCATACGAAAATAGACTCGATTAATTAATACCTTCTTGATGAAGAACTACAGAGACAAATAGCCAATAAAGTGGGAGTTTCATTCTCCATGGTGAGCAAAACCCTCTCTCATCATTCGCAAATTGGGAGTGTAATGAACAAAGTAAGCCGACGGCAAAAAAGGAAGACCTCGGAAAAGACCAGTACATTATTTTATTGAGCAAATCCAACGGAAAGAATATTAGCGTTCGAATAGCTGCTGAAGTCAATGCATCACAAATAGCAGCACTTCTACTTTAACATCGAAGATACGTTTGAGGGAGGTTAATTTAATGGGTCGGGTTGTTACCAGAAAGCTTTAGAAGAAGTGACCATCTACAACCAGCCAACCTTTCTATTCAGGCAGAAAGGAAATTCTAACAGTGGTGTTCTTCAGGGTTCTCTTCTGTCACCCACTCTTTTCCTTTTGTTTATCAATAATCTATTTAGTCGCACTTCCTGTCCTATCCAATCCGATGCCGATGATTTCACTCTTCACTACTTCTCCCGCTTCAAGAATCGTCCTTCTCAACAGTCATTCCATGTTTCGCATAGGACGGCTATGTTACACCTTACCTCTGATTGGGGCAGAGAGAACTCTGTTCCTCCATCTGTCTACTCGTCACAATCTTCACAACTATCCCCTTACCTTCAACAATATATACAACTCAATCCTTCCTCTTCTCTTAGCATTCCTGGCGTTTCCTTTTCTCGTGATCTTTCCTGGAAAGATCACATATACCCTCTTTTCAAAACAGATTCTAAGAGGCTAGGTGTGTTGTACCGCCTCCACAGTTTCTTCACCCCCTCTCAGTTGCTGTCTCTGTACAGGGTCTTGTCCTCCTCTGTATGGAGTAAGTTTCTCGTGTGTGGGTTGGCTCAACCCACACAACCCCACTTGACCGGGTGGAATCAAAGGCTTTTCGTCTCATCAATTCCCCGCCTCTCTCTCTCTCTCTCTCTCTCTCTCTCTCTCTATCTCTCTCTCTCTCTCTCTCTCTCTCTGCTACTGCTATCTCATGCGTGGGAAGAGAGGCTTGGAACCTCTATAAATAACACCATTTAACTTCAGTGTAGGTAAATATTTAGAGGGGATAATAGCGAGTAGGATTGTTGACCATTTCGATTCCTACAAGCTACTTGGGGACTCCAACATGGGTTTAGACGGCATAAGTCGTGTCTCACCATCATGCTCGAGTTTTTTTTTTCTACGTCATGTTCAGTGAGTATGATAAGAGTAGGGCGATTGATTAGAAGGCCTTTGATAAGGTACCTCACCGCCGGCTAATGGCCGAATTGCGCGCGCTGGGTATTGGTGGGGAAGTAGGTAGGTGGATTGGAAACTGGCGAAAAATGCCACAAAGTTAATCCCTTTCGTTAGGCATATGGGCTACAATCGACGCTTACGTGACGCGGGTTCAAAGATGTCGATTTAGAAGCATGTTTAGTTCAAATGATAACCCAACTCGCAACAATGGTTAGAAGTTGGATTTGAAAAGATTTAGGACTAGTATATGTGGGAATTACTTTAACACGTTGATAGTTTAAGATTAAAACAAGAAAACTCTGCAGGAGTTCGCTTGCACGGTGTCTCTGTGAGCAAGGGAAATATAGAGCTATTTATATATTCTCCACTTTCCTGTAAAATTTCCTTGGCTACTTTTCCAGGGTCAAGGTATTTTCTTCAACCTTTTTCCGTACCTGCCTCTGGCAGGGAGGGAGCGGAGGGTGGGGAGAGAGCCTTCTACTTTTCTATCCAGTTTTCTACTACTGCTAGTTTAGTTGAAAGAAAAATAAACTTTTAATAACAGGAACAGTTCCTCGGTGGATCAGTTCAAGAAAAGGTTAGACCAAATCTTGCACACTATTTGAGTGTGTAGAAAATTTCCCTGGCACCCGTTGCCATTGGTACCTCCTCGGTATGGGCCGCAAGGCCTTTTGAGGTACTTCTTTTCCTTGTAACTCCTTGTAACTCTCTCTCTCTCTCTCTCTCTCTCTCTCTCTCTCTCTCTCTCTCTCTCTCTCTCTCCCTCTCGTTAGTGAGGGGCTCTTCAATTCCCGACAGCCCTGGCTGTTCGGGAAACGGGTCGTGCTAGGGGGCGGTCAGAATAGGGAAGGCTCTCTCCGTGCAATGCTTTTTAATGCTAGGTCAATTAGGAACAAGTTTTGCGAGCTACGGGCGCTCTTAGCACCAGAATACCAGGATATCGTTGCTATCACCGAGTCCTGGATTCATACTGATCGTAGGGACTACGTTGGGGAGTTCGAAATTCCCGGGTATAGAATGTTTCGCAAAGACCGCACCCGTGGGGGGGGGGGTGGGGTACTAATATACGTCAGAGACACGTTGAGTCCGGTTGACTGCCAGTTCCGGTCGGAACGGGAGCTGCTTGGCGTCGATCTGAACGTGGGAGGGACGAACTATAGGTTAATCTTGGTGTACAGACCTCCGCATCTCCTCCTCGAGGACGATACAGCCCTGTACACCGAACTCAGTAGCCTGCTAGGGGATAGGGTGTGTGTAGTTTTAGGAGACTTCAACTGTCGCGGCATAAAGTGGGAAAACAGGACTGCCGATGCTGAAGGGAGGAGGCTAGTTGACTTTGCTGATGAGAACTTCCTCACTCAGTGGGTCAACGAGCCTACACGAGGCGAAAGCGTTCTAGACTTAGTATTCACGACCGAAGACAACCTCGTCACTGGCCTCACCGTTGACGAATCGTTGGGCGGGAGTGATCACGGTCTTATTAGGTTCCGTGTGCGCGTCCCTCGGGTGAAGCGTAGTAACTCGAGAGGCAGTAAGCTCGATCTCCGGCGGGTGAACTTTGTTAGCCTCAGGGATAGCGTAGGAGAGATGGGGTTAGAGGTTGGCGGCGATGTTGAGGGAGTGTGGAGTGCATTCCGGGATGAGTTTATGGTGCTGCAGTCTGCTGCCATACCCTCAAAACCGGTCACCCCTGCTTCAACGCAGCCTAAGTGGTTCAATCGTGGCATCGCTTCGGCTATCCGAAATAGGAAAGTAGTGTATAGGAGGGCGAAGGCCAATCGTTCCCACGAGAACACAAGCGTATGTCCGCCTGTGTAGGGAAGTGAAGGCGAAGGTTAGGCTAGCGAAACGTAACGAAGAACTACGGGTGGCAAGCCTCTGCAAGAGGAACCCTAAGGAGTTCTTCAGTTATGTTAATAGTAGAAAGCCTATTAGAAGCATGATAGGTCCTTTAAAGGACGGAAGCGGCGTTCTGCGGACCTCCGACGCGGACATCGCTAATGTGCTTAATGAGTACTTTGCGGGAGTGTTCACCAGGGAGGATACCCGCGTCATCCCCGAGCCAGCTGTGAGGCACGAAGGTGCTGACCTGGATAGTGTTAGATGTACCGCGACAGTCGTTGCTCATAGAATAGACAAACTGAGCGCGTTTAAGGCTCCTGGGCCAGACCAGTTTCTCCCCAGTGTTTTGCGAGAAGTGCGCGACCAGGTGGCTCCCCACCTGGCTACAGTCTTCAACAAATCGTTGGTGATGGGCCAGGTGCCTGGTGACTGGAGGGAGGCCAACGTGACCCCTATCTTTAAGAAAGGGGATCACGAAAGTCCAGGGAACTATCGTCCTATTAGTCTCACTTCAGTTGTAGGTAAATTATTAGAAAGGATAATAGCTGATAGAATCGTTGACCATTTGGATTCCCACAAGCTGCTTGGGGATTCCCAACATGGGTTTAGACGGCATAGGTCGTGTCTCACCAACTTGCTCGAGTTTTTCCACGTCATGTTGAGTGAGTACGATAAGAGTAGGGCGATTGATATACTTTATCTCGACTTTCAGAAAGCCTTTGATAAGGTACCTCACCGCCGGCTAATGGCGAAAGTGCGCGCGCTGGGTATCGGTGGGGAAATAGGTAGGTGGATTGAAAACTGGCTGAGGAATAGGCGGCAGAGGGTGGTAATTAAAGGGGCTAGTTCGGGTTGGGCCTCGGTCACTAGTGGGGTTCCTCAGGGTTCCGTTTTGGGGCCGCTGTTGTTTACCATTTACATAAATGATATCGACGGTGGCATCGTCAGTCGGATCGCCAAATTCGCTGATGACACCAAGCTTGGGGCCAATGTTGGGACGCCCGAAGCGATCGAGGAACTGCGTGCGGACCTAGGTAGGATAGGAGAGTGGTCCGAAAAATGGCAAATGCCGTTTAACTTGGGTAAATGCAAAGTGATGCACATTGGCTACGCCAATCCCAAGTCGGACTACTCGATGTTGGGCAGTAATATCGAGGTGACTGATTTAGAAAAGGACTTGGGTGTGCTAATTAGCAGCGACCTTAAGTTTACGAAACAGTGTGTAGAGGTGGAAAAGAAAGCCCAGAAACTATTGGGTTATATCAGAAGGCAATTTCAGTTTCGGAACAAGGAGATTGTGCTCTCACTGTACAATTCCCTTGTTCGGCCGTACCGTGGAGTATGCTGTGCAGTTCTGGTCGCCCACCCTCAGGAAAGATATTGAGAGGCTGGAGCGAGTGCAGGCGAGGGCCACAAAGTTGATCCCTTCCGTTAGGCATATGGTCTACAATCGACGGTTACGCGCCCTGAACTTGTTTTCGCTTGAAACTCGGAGGCTGCGCGGTCAACTGATCGAGGTTTTCAAGCTCTTACGAGGGTTCAACGATGTCGATTTTAGAAGTATGTTTAGTTTAAATGATAACCCAACTCGCAACAATGGTTGGAAGTTGGATTTGAAACGGTTTAGGACTAGTGTGTGTGGGAATTACGTTACGTATAAGATCTGTGACACATGGAACAGGTTACCTTCGGAAGTTGTGAACAGTTCCTCTGTGGATCAGTTCAAGAAAAAGTTAGACGAAATCTTGCACACTATTTGAGTGTGTAAAGACATTTAGGACCTCAGTCTGCGGAAATTTCTTTTCCTATAAAATAGTTAATATCTGGAACCAACTGCAGGAGTTCGCTTGCTCGGTCTCTGTGAGCAAGCTAAATATAGAGCTATTTATATATTCTCCACTTTCCTGTAAAATTTCCTTGGCTACTTTTCCAGGGTCAAGGTATTTTCTTGAACCTTTTTCCGTACCTGCCTCTGGCAGGGAGGGAGCGGAGGGGTGGGGAGAGAGCCTTCTACTTTTCTCTCCAGTTTTCTACTACTGCTAGCATAGTTTAAAGACAAAATTTTCCCTGGCACCCGTTGCCATTGGTACCTCCTCGGTATGGGCCGCAAGGCCTTTTGAGGTACTTCTTTTCCTTGTAACTCTCTCTCTCTCTCTCTCTCTCTCTCTCTCTCTCTCTCTCTCTCTCAGCTCCTTTAGGTTCTCTCTCTCTTTCGGGAGGGCGGGTAAAGTATTTTGCACAATCCCGTCCCGTGGGTTACTAGGACCCCATCCCATCCCTACTCTGTCCTTTTAGATTACGTTAAGGTTGTTCTCCTCTCACTGCAAAAAAAAAAAAAAAAAAAAAACTTTTTCTTTTAGTATTAAGTCTTTTTCTCTTCTTTTACTATTAACCCTACTGCTACCTCATGCGTGGGAAGAGAGGCTTTGGAACCTCTATAAATAACACCATTTAACGCTCGTAGGTTGTGAGAGACTGGGATGGAGGGGTCCCAGGCGTAGGGGCGCGATGAATGGAGTGTGGCTAGTGCCCCGTTAAGCCCATTCCTAACGCGTAATGGCTTGACCAGCCCCCTGCGACCGTTCTTTGGTGACCAATTGATGGTGCTTGGCTGTACTGCTCTGAGGTGAGAGGGCTTTACTGCCCAGCTGGCTGCCAGGCCAGCGTAAAGTCTCGGGCGTAGCCTCTGGGTCTGGTGGGATATCCCTTGAACACTGGATTCTAAGAGTCTGGCCGCTTGTGAGTGACTAGTAAGACTTAGTAAGGGGCTGCATCTCGCTGTCGCTCCTGGCGGAAAATCCGTGACGCTTGCGTCGCGAGTGTTTGTCAGTTGGTAGCTGCGACACGTTTGGGACGGTCCGGCCCTGGGGAGACCTTTGGTCGGTGCGGCAGCAGGAGAGGTGTAGTCTTCTGGAAGGAATGAACGTCACTTGCAAAAAGGCGGGTGCGTCTACGCGCGGGATTAATTCACCCCCCCCCCCTCCTTTTTTATATACTGGTCATAACGTTTTGGATAGTTTTCATTGCTAGAACGCTTTATCTTATTCAGAGTATTCAGAAAAAAAAAAAAAAGAGAAAATATGGCAGGGCCAGCTAAATTGAAAGCAGAATGCTTTAAATGTAAAGTTAATCATTGGTGCGTAGACTTCCCAGAGGGTAGTATCAGCGATATCACATCCCTTAGTGTATGTTTGTTTTGTAAACTTAGAGACAACCACGAAAAGGAAGTTAAAGAGCTAAAGGAATTAGTAAAAAAGCTTGAAGCTAGGGTCGTAGCACTGGAAATCCAACCCAGTGGACAAGATCAAATTAAAAACACACCAGCAGATTCAAACTGTAAGATTAAGTATCTAGAACAAAGGGAGGGCTCAAAGAAGGGGCTGATAGAGAAGGGTGGGAAGGGATCGATAGAGAAGGGTGGGAAGGGGCCTGCTGATGGCCCAAAGAAACCGAAGGATGTAGCTACCTGTCGGGGTGGGTCGGGTGGTGTAACTGCGTGTATGGGTGGCGACGGGTTTCGAAAGGTCTCGGGCAAGAAGGCTGCGAAGCCGAAGCCTGAGACCCCAGTTGCCCCTGTCAAGACCTCTAACCGCTTTAGTCTCCTGTGCTCGAAGGAGGAAGACACCGTTTTGATTGGGGACTCGCAGATCAGGGGCCAGGAGAAGTACTTTGCTTCAGCAAACCGGGATGGGAGGAAGGTAAGGTGCTTACCTGGGCGGGAACGGCGCACTTAAGGAAGGAGGTAGAGAAGGTGCGCGTGGCTAGTCGGAGGACTGCGATCGTTGTCCACGCTGGTGGCAATGACCTGTTCCTCAAAGGCGGTGGGGTAGGTCTTACTGAAGGGATCATCACCGAGATCATGTCTCTTGCGGATGATCTAAAACTGAAGACAGACAGGGGAATGTTAATGGGTATTTTACCGCGAATGAATGTCAGTGACCACGCGCTCAGTAAGGTCATTGGCATCAACGAGAGGGTACAAGACTTGTGCGTTCCGCTGGGCGTGAAGTTTATTGACCCCTTCGATGCATTTTCGGGTAGGTGGGACCTTTACCAGAGGGATGGTGTCCACCTCAATAACAAGGGTAAAGGTGTGCTAGGCGCGCTGCTCGACCGGCACCTATACAGAATGGTGAGGTCGAGTCCGGGGAGAGATGATGGGCCCCCACCGGGGAGAGATGAGGATGAGCCGGTGGCGGACATACCTTCGACTGAAGGGTGCGTCGAAGTACAGGTGGGTGACCCTCCTCCTACGTTGGAGGGGGCTCAGTCTCCTGCGGAAGTTGCCCCCTCGTTAGTGAGGGGCTCTTCAACTCCCGACAGCCCTGGCTGTTCGGGAAACGGGTCGTGCTAGGGGGCGGTCAGAATAGGGAAGGCTCCCTCCGTGCAATGCTTTTTAATGCTAGGTCAATTAGGAACAAGTTTTGCGAGCTACGGGCGCTCTTAGCATCAGAATACCAGGATATCGTTGCTATCACCGAGTCCTGGATTCATACTGATCGTAGGGACTACGTTGGGGAGTTCGAAATTCCCGGGTATAGAATGTTTCGCAAAGACCGCACCCGTGGGGAGGGGGGTGGGGTACTAATATACGTCAGAGACACGTTGAGTCCGGTTGACTGCCAGTTCCGGTCGGAACGGGAGCTGCTTGGCGTCGATCTGAACGTGGGAGGGACGAACTATAGGTTAATCTTGGTGTACAGACCTCCGCATCTCCTCCTCGAGGACGATACAGCCCTGTACACCGAACTCAGTAGCCTGCTAGGGGATAGGGTGTGTGTAGTTTTAGGAGACTTCAACTGTCGCGGCATAAAGTGGGAAAACAGGACTGCCGATGCTGAAGGGAGGAGGCTAGTTGACTTTGCTGATGAGAACTTCCTCACTCAGTGGGTCAACGAGCCTACACGAGGCGAAAGCGTTCTAGACTTAGTATTCACGACCGAAGACAACCTCGTCACTGGCCTCACCGTTGACGAATCGTTGGGCGGGAGTGATCACGGTCTTATTAGGTTCCGTGTGTGCGTCCCTCGGGTGAAGCGTAGTAACTCGAGAGGCAGTAAGCTCGATCTCCGGCGGGCGAACTTTGTTAGCCTCAGGGATAGCGTAGGAGAGATGGGGTTAGAGGTTGGCGGCGATGTTGAGGGAGTGTGGAGTGCATTCCGGGATGAGTTTATGGTGCTGCAGTCTGCTGCCATACCCTCAAAACCGGTCACCCCTGCTTCAACGCAGCCTAAGTGGTTCAATCGTGGCATCGCTTCGGCTATCCGAAATAGGAAAGTAGCGTATAGGAGGGCGAAGGCCAATCGTTCCCACGAGAACACTGAAGCGTATGTCCGCCTGTGTAGGGAAGTGAAGGCGAAGGTTAGGCTAGCGAAACGTAACGAAGAACTACGGGTGGCAAGCCTCTGCAAGGGAACCCTAAGGAGTTCTTCAGTTATGTTAATAGTAGAAAGCCCATTAGAAGCATGATAGGTCCTTTAAAGGACGGAAGCGGCGTTCTGCGGACCTCCGACGCGGACATCGCTAATGTGCTTAATGAGTACTTTGCGGGAGTGTTCACCAGGGAGGATACCCGCGTCATCCCCGAGCCAGCTGTGAGGCACGAAGGTGCTGGCCTGGATAGTGTTAGATGTACCGCGACAGTCGTTGCTCATAGAATAGACAAACTGAGCGCGTTTAAGGCTCCTGGGCCAGACCAGTTTCTCCCCAGTGTTTTGCGAGAAGTGCGCGACCAGGTGGCTCCCCACCTGGCTACAGTCTTCAACAAATCGTTGGTGATGGGCCAGGTGCCTGGTGACTGGAGGGAGGCCAACGTGACCCCTATCTTTAAGAAAGGGGATCACGAAAGTCCAGGGAACTATCGTCCTATTAGTCTCACTTCAGTTGTAGGTAAATTATTAGAAAGGATAATAGCTGATAGAATCGTTGACCATTTGGATTCCTACAAGCTGCTTGGGGACTCCCAACATGGGTTTAGACGGCATAGGTCGTGTCTCACCAACTTGCTCGAGTTTTTCCACGTCATGTTGAGTGAGTACGATAAGAGTAGGGCGATTGATATACTTTATCTCGACTTTCAGAAAGCCTTTGATAAGGTACCTCACCGCCGGCTAATGGCGAAAGTGCGCGCGCTGGGTATCGGTGGGGAAATAGGTAGGTGGATTGAAAACTGGCTGAGGAATAGGCGGCAGAGGGTGGTAATTAAAGGGGCTAGTTCGGGTTGGGCCTCGGTCACTAGTGGGGTTCCTCAGGGTTCCGTTTTGGGGCCACTGTTGTTTACCATTTACATAAATGATATCGACGGTGGCATCGTCAGTCGGATCGCCAAATTCGCTGATGACACCAAGCTTGGGGCCAATGTTGGGACGCCCGAAGCGATCGAGGAACTGCGTGCGGACCTAGGTAGGATAGGAGAGTGGTCCGAAAAATGGCAAATGCCGTTTAACTTGGGTAAATGCAAAGTGATGCACATTGGCTACGCCAATCCCAAGTCGGACTACTCGATGTTGGGCAGTAATATCGAGGTGACTGATTTAGAAAAGGACTTGGGTGTGCTAATTAGCAGCGACCTTAAGTTTACGAAACAGTGTGTAGAGATGGAAAAGAAAGCCCAGAAACTATTGGGTTATATCAGGAGGCAATTTCAGTTTCGGAACAAGGAGATTGTGCTCTCACTGTACAATTCCCTTGTTCGGCCGTACCTGGAGTATGCTGTGCAGTTCTGGTCGCCCACCCTCAGGAAAGATATTGAGAGGCTGGAGCGAGTGCAGGCGAGGGCCACAAAGTTGATCCCTTCCGTTAGGCATATGGGCTACAATCGACGGTTACGCGCCCTGAACTTGTTTTCGCTTGAAACTCGGAGGCTGCGCGGTCAACTGATCGAGGTTTTCAAGCTCTTACGAGGGTTCAACGATGTCGATTTTAGAAGTATGTTTAGTTTAAATGATAACCCAACTCGCAACAATGGTTGGAAGTTGGATTTGAAACGGTTTAGGACTAGTGTGTGTGGGAATTACGTTACGTATAAGATCTGTGACACATGGAACAGGTTACCTTCGGAAGTTGTGAACAGTTCCTCTGTGGATCAGTTCAAGAAAAGGTTAGACGAAATCTTGCACACTATTTGAGTGTGTAAAGACATTTAGGACCTCAGTCTGCGGAAATTTCTTTTCCTATAAAATAGTTAATATCTGGAACCAACTTCCCTCAGAGGTTGTTCCAGTCAAAGTGTAAATCTGTTTAAAAATAGGCTAGACAAAGTACTGAACACACTCATAGTTTAAGATTAAAACCTCAGAAAACTCTGCAGGAGTTCGCTTGCTCGGTCTCTGTGAGCAAGCTAAATATAGAGCTATTTATATATTCTCCACTTTCCTGTAAAATTTCCTTGGCTACTTTTCCAGGGTCAAGGTATTTTCTTCAACCTTTTTCCGTACCTGCCTCTGGCAGGGAGGGAGCGGAGGGTGGGGAGAGAGCCTTCTACTTTTCTATCCAGTTTTCTACTACTGCTAGCATAGTTGAAAGACAAAATTTTCCCTGGCAACCGTTGCCATTGGTACCTCCTCGGTATGGGCCGCAAGGCCTTTTGAGGTACTTCTTTTCCTTGTAACTCCTTGTAGCTCTCTCTCTCTCTCTCTCTCTCTCTCTCTCTCCCTCTCTCCCTCCTATGGCTATTATAACGGACACTTGCTCTTCTGAACTGTCTAACTGTATGCCTTCTTTTAAGGAGGGCACGCAGCACCAGACTTTCGACACATCCTCATTCCTTTTCTCTTCAACGCAAGGATTAATCGGTATTTTCAATCTTTCATCGACTCAGTCAGCTCTGTAACAATCTTCCTCATTCTATCCCCCCCCCCCCCACTTTCTATGACCCTCAATCTTTCAAATCCAGTATGTTCAGGCATCTCGAAAACCCTGGACTTTGATTTGGGCTCTCCTACTACTACTGTTGGGGGGGGGGTCACTTTTGCGGGCATTCGCCCTTGGCCCCTCCTTCCTGTGTAAAAAAGTAAAAAAAAAAATAATTTTCCCCACTACACTCAACAGACTGTAATTCTTATATTCACTCCATTTACCTTTCATTTGTTCAGTGGAACAATTATTGCTTTCTTCCAGTCTTCAGACACATTCACATTTGTCCATGCATTCTGACATATGCACCACAAACCACCACTCTTGCCACTTTCATTTCATCCATGGTGGTTCTCGGCATTCTGTCACTTGTCTTCTTTGCACCGCCAAATCACATCATATTTATATTGCACTCCTCTCATCTCTTCAACCCATCAAACCCTCGAAATATTCCTTGAATATTTTCCTTTACCTTGTAAATGTACCTATAATTACTAGTAATAGGGGTGTCTTTTAAACTTTATATATATATATATATATATATATATATATATATATATATATATATATATATATATATATATATATATTAGTGTCCCAATTTTTTTGTTCCTGAAGTTTGTCATGCACACCCCCCTAATTTCTTCCACTCGTGAAAACATGCCAGCAAGATGAATTTCATTCGTGTTCTTTAATTTTAAGGGTCCCCTCAAACCATGTGTTACTATTGCTGAACGGCTACTCTCTACCTTATACTAATTGTAGCATACCGGTATTTCTTTTCAGGTTATGGATACAAGAAAGCAGGAGACTGTGTGGTTGGTGGGGGTGTTGCAAAATGAACCCCTGGAAACGCTGTGTCAACTCCCGACAGTGGGAGATGTTCTTCGACGTCTGTTGTTCTTCACTCGGAAGAAAAAAACGTCCACGGCGGAAGCTGCCAATGTGGTAGCTGATGAGGTTATGGCGGTGTGGCTCGGGCATCTATTCCAACCTCCGACAAGCCCAAGTGCGTCGAGAGGATCAAGGCCCTCTCCACGGACTACGAGAAGGTTGCCAGAAACTGAAACCATGGGGGAGAGAAGCAACTGGAGCGGGAAAAGGGATTCCAAGCCAACCTGAATACACTGTTCGAAACAGCTCATGCCAACGCCATGAAACTCATCAAAGTCCCCGAAGATCAAGACTTTCTGAATGACCAGATGTACATCGGAGGAGAGGACCTGGAGTTTGCTCTCAGGGCAGCGAAGCGGCAGAAACGCCGAGCAGCTGAAGAGAAGAGGAAGAAGAAAAGCCACGAAGAGATGGACTCACTGCAAGCAAAAGGAACGGTGAAAAGTGGGTCTTCTTCTTCTTCGGAGTCCATGGCCGAAGCATCCAATGATGATGTCCAATATTCCTCTCCTGGTCCTTCGGCTCCTCGATCCGCTCCCAAGGACGGCCAAGTGTCGGCAAGGAGGATCATCCAATATCCCACTTTTGCTGCAGCCCTGGATCGAACTGGAACCTCAGTACGCCAAGCGATGCACATTGTGGCTCCAGCACTCGCTGCCGCGGGAGTTGAGTTATCCTCGGTCACCTTGTCCAAATCAAGTCTTCACCGTTCACGGCAGAAGTCCAGGAAGAACTTGGCAGCCGGAATCAAAACCGAGTTCAATCCTGATACGCCGCTTGTCATCCACTTTGATGGCAAACTCCTCCCTGATTCGGATGGAGGGAAATCGGATCGCATACCAGTGCTAGTCAGCGGGAAGAATCTTGAGAAGTTGTTGGCGATCCCAAAAATCCCTGACAGCACGGGACAGCGGATGGCTGGAGCTGTTCTGAAGGTGCTGGACGATTGGCCGCAAGTTCAACCATGGATTGCCGGTCTCTGCTTCGACACAACAGTGGCGAATACCGGTATTCACAGCGGCGCTTGTACGATTATCCAGGACCAAATGGACCGCCGCGTTCTTTTCCTGGCTTACAGACACCACATGATGGAATTGGTAATCACCTCAGTCTTTGACCTGTTCTTCAGGTCTTCTGGCCCCAAAATTGCGCTGTTCGCTCGCTTCAAATCCCAATGGGAGTTCATCGACCAGAAGCAGGCTTCTCCGTTCAACGGCGATGGCCCAAGCGACATCCTTTCGGAATGGGTGGCGTTGAAAAAAGAGCAGATTGTCCACTTCATTGAAGACCAGCTTGAAGTTGGCCACCCAAGAGATGATTACCAGGAGTTCCTGATCCTCGCTCTGGTCTTCCTCGATGGTCATGGCAAACGAGATCTCCGGTACAATCATCCTGGAGCATACCACTGGGCCAGGTGGATGGCCAAAGGCATTTACTGTCTTAAGATGTTCATCTTCCGAAGCCAATTCCACCTTACCACTCACGAGGTCTGGTCACTACGCAGGATAAACGTCTTTGCCGTCACCATCTACCTCCAGAGGTGGTTCGAGGCTCCATTGACGGCGGATGCGCCCGTCAATGACCTGGAGCTGTTGGAGGACCTAGAGCAGTACAAGGCGGTGGATCATGATGTAGGTACCGCCGCATTGACGAAATTCCGGGGCCACCTCTGGTACCTAAGCGAAGATTTAGCCGGACTCGCTATGTTCTCCTCCAAAACCACCGATGCAGAGAAGACGGCCATGCTCCAAAGCCTGCACAAGAAGACCGAAAACCCAAAAGATCTGCGTCGGCTGGAGGGAAAGAGTGTCTTGACCGTGAGACGGTCGGATTTGAGCACCTTGGTCACGAAAAGGACTC
This sequence comes from Bathynomus jamesi, assembly GCA_023014485.1. NCBI lineage: Eukaryota > Metazoa > Arthropoda > Malacostraca > Isopoda > Cirolanidae > Bathynomus > Bathynomus jamesi. Next base: position 15,391 of record JAJOZX010011330.1, read on the forward strand.
AAAACCTTTTTCATTGCCTGAAGCTGCCGGTTCCAAAAACCCCCAAAGATCTCGAAGGATGTGCACCATCGTTGAAGTCTGTGAACGACGCGGCAGAACGGGCGGTGAAACTGGCGGAAGATTTCAATGAGGGCCTGACAAAAAATGAGGAGGAACGGCAGCTCATGTACCAAGTCGTCGAATACCACCGCCAGCAGTTCCCCTCAGCAGACAAAAAGATCCTCTGTCCCCCGAAATGAAATTTGCCATTAGGAAGAATTTCCATTTCCTTTAATTTAGTCATTAGAAAGAATTTACATTTCATTCTTCCATTCTAGAATGATTAATGCCGAGCATTTACGTTTGTTCATATAGGGTCGAATAAACAAGGTCAATGAGGGGACCCTTCCCCTCCTAATAGGCCAATGAAATTTTGCCCATTTTTTCCTTTCTTCAAGTGTAATTAATTAAAGGGGTGTGCGATTTGACTCTTGCAAATTTTTATTTTCACATGTGAGGCTGGGACACCCTAATATATATACTGGTCAAAAAAAGAAACGCAATTAGCTTGCATATGGTGTAAAATTTAAGTTGTTAGTGGTATTATCACAGTTTCAAGATTATGGTTAAATGTTTGTTCAAATCTTTTAAAGCCACTTAGTGCATGTTTTTAAACCTGACTAATCCCGGCTAAGACGCCATTTTGTTACAAACAATAAACAGAGATTAAATTGAATGTATTCTTTATGAAGGCATGCATTTTTTCTTTGACTTCACAGAATACACACTGCCCGTTGAGAAAACCAAACTTTTTCCCGCGATTGAGGCATGCCACGACTCTCAGAGGTCAACAGAGGTCGTGCCTTGGGCATGTTGGATGCAGGCATGTCTGCTGTCCAAGTTGCACAATGAATGCATGTGCATCCCAGCACAATCTCTAGGCTTGTTAGACGGTACAATGCCACAGGAAGTGTTCAGGACCTGCCAAGACGTGGGCGACCTCGTGTGACGACCCAACGCCAGGATCGCCACATTGTACTGCAGCATCTGCGTCATCGGCAGCGGAATGCTCGTCAGACAGCCAGAGACACACCTGGTATCCACAACAACAGAATTAGTGACCAGACCGTCAGAAACCGACTCCGTAATGCAGGACTCCGATCCCGCAGGCCTTACAGAGGTCCTTTTCACATTGATGCATCAGGGAACTGACCAATGCAATTATTGAAGTGGAGGGCCATCCCTGTTGCTTTCCTGCAGAGACTGTTGAGGTCGATGAGGACCAGACTCCAAGCCTGCACTGTGGCTAGGGGTGCCCATACGCGTTATTGACTGTTTGTTATGTTAAAGAATCATTTACTATATACCGAGTCCTCATGTTTATTAATAAATCTCAAAAATTGCGTTTCTTTTTTGACCAGTATATGTATATATATATATATTATATATATATATATATATATATATCATATATATATATATATATCATATATATATATATATATATATATCATATATATATATATATATATACAGGGTGTCCGAGAATTATCTGTACAATTTTTGGCTGTTATTAAAAGTCAACCATGAAGTGTAGAAATTCCAGTGTTGTCCCATTTTACAGAGAATCTCTAAGTTTTTTCTGATACCAAGTTTTGACAAGTTTTTTAGAAATTCCAGTGTGTCCGAAAATTATCTGTACAATTTCATCTTTTAATAAAATTCCTGATAACACACGTAAAATTCTTAAACAAGATTATTTAGAATCTGTATTTTCAAAAGTTTCTTTTATTAAAGTAACGTTGTTACAAACATTCGATATGTGCACCATCATTGATTCGCAAAACATCCAATCGATAATCCAAATGTTGCCATGTACGCTGCAGCATATCCACATCAATTCGCTCAATAGCAGCTGTGATTCTTGCTTTTAAATCATCAATGTCTGTCACCCGCGTATTGTACACAAGATCTTTGACGAATCCCCAAAGAAAGAAATCACAGGGTGTGATGTCGGGAGATCTAGCCGGCCAATGAATTGCACCTCCACGGCCAATCCACCTGTTTGGGAATGTCTCATTCAGGGACTTACGGACGATCAAGGCCCAATGTGGCGGTGCGCCATCTTGCTGAAAAATGATGCGTGGATGCAGTGCTTCCAATTGCGGATAGACAAAGTGTTGCAACATGTCCAGGTAGGTATTGGAGGTCACTGTTGATTCACCGAAGAAAAATGGTCCAATCACGCGATCATGTAACAGGCCACACCACACATTAACTTTAGGACTGTCTCTGATGTGCTCTTCTATGCAATGTGGATTTTGTGACCCCCATATGCGCACATTTTGTTTGTTTACCTTGCCTGAAACATGAAAAGTTGCCTCGTCCGAAAACATGATTCTTGCCAAGAACGCATTGTCCTGGTCGACTCTGTCAAGCAGAGTCATTGCAAATTCCTTACGGGAGACCTTATCTTGCGTAATCTGTTGCAAGATTTGCAACTTGTAAGGATGCAACGTCAAACGTTTACGCAAGACATCATGCACTGTCGAACGAGGTATCTGTAACACTCGTGATGCAATTCTTGTCGACTTGCGTGGACTGCGAACAAAAGCCTCTCGAATGCGCTCGACATTTTCAAAAGACGTTCGAGGCCGCCCTGCTCCTTTCTTATGCTCTGCACTTCCAGTTTCCTTAAACCTTTTATACCAAGCTCGTATGGTTACTCTTGATGGAGGGTTTCTGTTGTAATTAGTTCTAAACCTTCGTTGAACTTGTGTATCTGATTTTGTTTCGATAAACCATTCAACACACTGTGCTTTCTCCTGTGGATTCATTAAGGATGAGGGGTGTGTATGAATATCTGAAAAAGAAAAAATTTGTCAACTTGTTATCAGAAAAAACTTAATGAGTTTCTCTGTAAAATGGGACAACACTGGAATTTCTACACTTCATGGTTGACTTTTAATAACAGCCAAAAATTGTACAGATAATTCTCGGACACCCTGTATATATTATATATATATATATATATATATTATATATATATATATATATATATATATATATATATATATATATATATATATGCTGCAAACCCACAAGGAAAAAGAAAAAACGATTCCCAGTTGTTTCGTGTATTCAGAGCTACACCTCGTCAGGGAATTTCCTGACGAGGTGTAGCTCTAAATACACGAAAGGCCTTGGAATCATTTTTCTTTTTCCTTGTGGGTTTGCAGCATTCATTCATTTCATGTTTAATTGTGAAATTCATCCCATATATATATATATATATATATATATATATATATATATATATATAATATATATATATATATATGGTGGACCGGATATCCGCATCCGCACTTCTGACCGGATGTTATGCGGATATTACCTCTAATAAATTATGTAATTTACAATTAAATTAGCTTATAAGGCCCAGTCATGCACATTTCATGTAAAGTATTAATTATTAATGAACAAACAAATATATAAACCTCAAATAAAAATACCTGGTAACACAAAATTGAATGAAACTTGTTTCATTGAATTTTCTGTGGCTGAAACTAGTTATTTTTATCATAATGAAAATATTAATTTTAATTCTTATGCATTGCCTGCCATAATAATAATATCACGAAATTTGAAAAATTGTCATATATTCATAGTTCTATATTATATTGATAGATTAACTAAATATCCGCATCTGCATCCGCGGATATTGAAACTAAAGATCCGCATCCACAGATGTTGAAAAACTGACATCCGGTCCAGCATTATATATATATATATATATATATATATATATATATTATATATATATATATATATATATATATATGGGGGGATTCTTCGTCAGGTCAACAAGACTACAATTCCAAGAATAGCAAATGAAAGTCATATTAAATGAACTCATTATATTTACAATGAACAAAAACAGAATAAAACATTAACGCAGTGTGTTCAATGTGTCCTTCATTATTATCAATGACCAATTGTAGCCTTGCGCGGCACGGGCAAACTGCTGTAGACATGTTGTCGTGATCGAGATCATTAGTAGTATGCCTGCGTTTGGGCCGAGAAGCTGGGGCGCTTTGAAACTTGCCCCTTGAGGGGTCCCCTGAAGGCCTTCGCCTACGTTATGGGGGGTCCCCCATTCCTTAAGTTCTTCAACCCATTTATGGGGGGTCCGTCCTTAATAAAGGGCATTTGCCCCTTGCGGGGCCCCCTACTCCTGGGGGGGGGGGCAAATTTTTTACAAATTAAAAAGGATTCATCCACATTTTCCTTCATGGTCTTTCATGAGACAAAAACGCAAAACAAATAAACTACTTTTTGCGCAGCGTTCCGTCGTGTTCGTGGGGCCCCGCTAGTTTTAGCCCTCTGGGAGCGTTCGTGCAGAAGATCCATTTCTGGAGCATCAGGCTTCTGCTGATATATATATATATATATACATACAGGGTGTCCCATAAGTCCGGCATCATAGGAGAAATTCATATTTTCTATTTCTACAAACCATAATTCATAGTTTTTCTCTTTCTTCAGGCAATAATGTCTCTGAGCAAGGAAAAAACGAATCCAGATAATTCTACTCATAGGAAATCGGAGTCAAAGAGAGGCCGCTGCTGAATTTAACAGACTGCATCCAGACCGCGAGCCAATAACACAGAGTTGTGTCAGCAGACTTGTTGCAAAGTTAAGGAAACAGGATCCATAGAAGATAAACCACGCAGTGGACCTTCAAGGAGGTTCACTGACGATGATACAGCGACTGCTATCCTGGCTCATTTTAACAGAAGTCCTAATAAGTCTCTTCGGCGATTGTCTGCCGAGACAGGAGTGTCGAAAAGTAGCATCCATCGCATTCTTCAGGCTCACAAATGGCATCCATATAAACTTCAGATCCTACAGAAATTAAGCGATGATGATCCCGACCGGCGGATGGGGTTTTGTGAATGGGCTACGGAACAATATGCTCGAATGCCAATTTCCCGTCCACCATTCTGTTCAGTGACGAGGTTGTTTTTTATGGAAATTGTGAGGTAAATCGACAGAACACCCGCTACTGGTCTCAAAACAACCCTCACTGGTATACCTCTTCAAAGGAACAAGGTGCATCTCGGGTGATGGTATGGTGTGGCATTTGGAAGGATCGCATCATAGGCCCCCCTTTTTCGATGAACATGTCACTGGAGGCACCTACCTACGTATGCTCAAGGAAGAAGCATTTCCCAGTGTCTTGAACGAAGAAGGAAATTTCCCAACATGGTTCCAGCAAGACGGCGCTCCTGCATATTACAGCACCCAAGTAAGGGAATACCCGTACCAACAATTCCCTGGTCATTGAATAGGACGTCGAGGGCCTGTGGAATGGCCAGCTAGAAGCCCGGATCTCACGCCCTAGATTTTTATCTTTGGGGCCACTTGAAAGCGCTGGTATACGCAGAGAAATTAGGAGTGTTGAACATTTGCGGCAGCGCATTATTGGGGCATGTAACACCATTACTCCTGACATCATTCACCGTGTGCTTGCTGACTGGGTATCACGTCTGAATTTGTGTATTGAAAACAATGGTGGACATATTGAGCACATTCTGTAAATAAAAGCTTTTGTTTGCCTTTTTTTATTATTTTTTCTATGATGCCGGACTTATGGGACACCCTATATATACAAGTAAATGTAACCAACATATTTCTTTTTTGTATATAAGAACTGTAGTGTCTGGCAAATAGAAAAGATTTCTTTAACCCCATCCGGGACCTCATCGTTTCGACTTAATATATTAATAACGATACAACACAAAATAAAATTAGAATAATACAGTTAACTCGTAAACAAATTCTGTCTTGGTCTAATATTTGTATTACGAAATAGATCGAGAAACTATTAACAAAATTAATTTTAATTTCATTTATCTAATCTAAGTGATTTCTAAGTGATTTCAATCCATTCGTATAGTAACGTGGTAACGATTATGAACAGCAAATATTATCATTATTAAATGCACACTTTAAATACTTATAAAGGCAGTGTTTATTAAAATACATTTCATTTTCAAAATGTAATAGAATCTACAGACATTTAATTGTTTTGTCAACGCCTGTTTTCAAACTGACGTCCGTTCTGGTCCAGGCACTGCTGATAACGCGAAGCAATGGAATCGCAAACATCACGAAACATTTCGTTTGGTATTTGTGCATTCTCGTTCAATGGCTGCTCTCAATTCAGCGACTGTTGCAGGTTTTATAGCGTAGATTTTGTCTTTTAAGTATCCCCATAAAAAAAAGTCTGGTGAACGCGGAGGGTATTCTACGAAACCCCTTCGTCCAATCCACATCCACATCGTGCCAAGTACCACTCGCAATACTCCACTCTTCGGTCCGGATCATCATCTTCATTAATAGCATGGACTAATCTTGGAATGTAACTTTTCCATTGACAGCGCTTCAAAATGCGTTGGACAGACGATTCTGAAATTCCTACCTCACGACTCGCTTGCCGCACAGATTTTCTTGGACTTTGGTGATGCGTTTCCAGTACTCTTTCTTGCTTTGTGGGGCTTGTCGATGTCCGTGGTCTTCCGGAACGCTTCTTGTGGACATTCTGAACAGTTCTATCGGCTTCAAACTTCTCTAATTCGAGTGATGGTAAGTCGCGTTGGTGGATCTGTTTGAAACTCCCTCCTAAACTGTCTTTGCACTTCAACTGCGTTTTCACACTTCCAGTAGCATTTTAGAATGAATTTCCTTTGTTCAAAGCTTAGTCTGACTGCCATTATTAATTCTAATGGGTTTAACTTGGAAAGAAAGAAACATCAATTGAGCTATCAGCTGTTAAAGTGTGTATGCATTTTTTTGGGACGCCCTATATATATATATATATATATATATATATATATATATATATATATATATATATATATAATATATATATACACAGGGTGGGCCGTAAGTTTCCATACATAGGAAAAATAAACATTTTTTTATGGACAACCATTTTTATTTATATAATATGCTCTACATGGTTGCCATTGTTTTGAAAACACATTTCAATACGTGTTCCCCACTGTTGATGAACACGCATTAGCACAGTTGACGTTATGCTTGTAATGGCGTTGGTGATACGTTCCTTTAGATGATTTATGTCTCGTATCTTTTCCTGATACACCATGGCCTTCAAGTGCCCCCAAAGATAGAAATCAAGGGGGGTGAGATCTGGGGATCTGGGAGGCCACTCCACAGGACCACGCCGACCAATCCAAGCATCCGGAAACTGCTGCTGATCCAAATACCGACGCACGTGAAGACCATAATGAGGTGGAGCTCCATCTTGCTGGAAGTAAACTGGGAAGTTACCTTCCTCGTTTAGCAGGGATGGGAAAATCTCTTCTTGCAACATGTTAAGATACCTTTCGGCATTAAGATTTCCACTGACAAAAATTGGTCCAATAATTCTGTCACCCCATATCCCGGCCCACACCATCACTTTACCGGCACCTTGCATCTTCGTCGGACTCAGCCAGTTAGGGTTAGCATTACTCCAATAACGTATGTTTTGCCGATTAACCTCTCCATTGACGTAAAAATTTGCTTCATCAGTAAACAAGATCTTACGTCAAACGCATATTCTTAGGGTATCTGAAACATAAAAACAAACGTTTAATTTTTCCTATGTATGGAAACTTACGGCCCACCCTGTATATATATATATAGGATGAACGCAAATACATGGAATTTATATTTCATAAATTCAGATATCGATGTCTTCCTTCATTGTCATATAGTTCAACCAGTTAACCTATAACTGCTGCTCTAAGCTGTGTCTGTAAGATAATTTTAAAGAAATGCCAGCACCAACTCACCCATTTATATCACTAGTTTACGTCAAGTTGTGTAATGTAACTTCAAAACCATGAAAATACATTTTCAATAACTCAGCCTAGCCATGCATATTCGGATAGATTCAAACAATGAATCATCAAATCCGTCTCGAAACATCCACTTAAACTATTATTATTATTTATTATTATTATTATTATTATTTATTTATTTATTTATAAGATTATTTAAATTAAACATTTGATTTTCTTTAAAACAGTTGGCAACTCAATCTTTTAACATAGTTATAAAGGAAACAAACGAAAAATCTTTAAGGGGAGGTGTGGCGTGATAAAAGTTCCGCCGTAACATCATTGATGACGTCATTTTTTAACATTTACAATTGGCAATTGCGATTTGTTCTACAAATCGGTACGTTGTAAATATAAGTGATGTGAAGGGTTGTCGAGTTATTCTATGCTTTATTGAATTTATCGGTACTGTTTTCTTTATACTGTATTTCTTGCATTATTTTTGTGTGAAGCATTTTATTTTTTCAAACACATATTGGATGGGAGGATAATCGTTTTTATCACGCCACAGAGGTTGACACGCAGTTTAGCAACACTAAGTGGCCTTATAATATATACTTATATATATAATATATATAATTCTCTATTTAGTGTTTCCATTTTCAATAAAATTAATCTGACGGGGGGGCAAATCAAAACAGGGTGACTGATTAGTGAATACCTAGAGTCTCTTACTTTTACAAACTTTCATAAACATTCTGAATTGTCTGTTCAACCAAGCCACGTATGCCAATAACATGTATTTTTCATTACGGTCTCGAGAGGTCTCGGGAGAAAAACCGAGACCAAGACCGATCTCGAGACCTACATCACTGGACAATACCTGCCAAAGTCACGTGTAAATACTTAGGTCATGTAATTACTCTCGAGCTGCGAGATGACCTCGATATTGAGAGGCAACGTAAAAAGCTGTATGTACAGGGTAACATGCTAGTAAGAAAATTTGGTGTGTGTTCAGAATCAGTTAAAACTTATCCTCCGAGTACTGCATTGTATACATCCCATCTGTGGTGGAACTATACAAAAACTGCTATGAATAAACTCTGTTGCTTATAATATTTTTAGTATGGTAAGTAGAGAACCAAAATGATGCAGTGCCAGTTTTATGTTTACTACACGTAACCTACCTACCAGCCAAATGTTAATCCGGAATATATATAATTTCATTACTAGGGTCCAAAACAGCTGTGTTATTGTACAATGTCCTGTCTTCAGATACTGTGTACCTCCCACCTATATGGCAGTCTTGGTTCAGACAACTGCTGGTTTACAATACTTCACTTTCGTAAAGTAGCAGAGATTATATATGCATATTAAGTGTTATAATAAGTGTTAGATGATGTATCATGTAATAACAATATACATAAAATTGTCAGACAATCAAACAATATGCCAGAATGCTAGGTTAAGTGGCTATGTTGGCCTTATTTTTGTATTAAGTTCAGTGTATACGTAAAATTGTACTTGTATGTTAGGTTAAGTGGCTATGGATTGTGAATGATCCGCATTAAGCTGAATTTATTTTGTTTCTTAATCAGTTTTTGGCACATGCTGTTAGTGACAGTGTGTAGTTTAGTTTTGTATTCCATTTTATTAACTGTGTAGTGTATTCAGTTTGACTTATAGATTTGTAAATAATCATACTAAAATATGTCTGATCGGTCAGCCATTATAATTTTTGGCTATAAAAATCACAAAGAATCACAGAATTCATTATACCGGTATATTTTTTATCATTAAAATTCATTATAGATCTCTCTGGCTGAGTGGATGTTGAATTAATGTCATATATATATATATATATATATATATATATATATATATATATATATATATAATATATATATATACACACAGTATATATTTATTATTTAGACCTTATGCTAATTGCCATGCCTCTGTTTATAGTACCGATATGTCAATTTATTTTTCATAGAAATGGTGTTGGAAAAATGCTATACAGGAAACTCAAGCACGGAGAATGAGCAGATACAGAGAGCGCGCGCTCATTCTCACAGCAGCGATGACGAAATAAAACAGTCAAACCAAAGTTCCGAAACTAATGGCAAAATATCAAAGCTATCGGTCCAAGCAGAAGAACGTTGAAATTGGGAAGATTTTGAACCGCAGGGAACAGTTGCGGCAGTACCTCTTAGAGATCGATGAATCTCATATTTTAGACAACTGCTCTCCAATAAAGTTTTGGCACCAGAAAAGGGATAAATTCCCATCACTGGCCAATACTGCCATGACTGTTTTAACAGTGCTTGCCTCTAGTGCTCCAATTGAGCGTGTATTTAGCCATGGAGGCATAATAATGAGGCCCCACAGAAGTCGAACTTCAGCAGATCTTCTGAGCATGCTGATGTTCCTTAAGTGTAATGAGCACCTATCATGCTTTAAATAAATGCACAAGTCAAACTGAGTAGTGGGTACGTTCATTAAACCTTCTGTAACAGATATAAAAGTAAATAAAAAGTATGTGTATATGTATATATTCATTTGTTAATTTATAGGCTACACTTTTTGCATTCAACACACTACATCTGAGAAAGTAGTTATTAGTTTATTAATATACTTATAGTCTAATTTCTATAGTAGTGTAAAACAAATTGAAAGGGCATGAGCTTGGTCTCGATCTGTCTCGGTCTCGAATTTTAAGGGTTTCGATCTCGGAAGGTAGATCTCGAACCTTTGATCTTGGTCTCACAGGATCAAGTCTCGGACTTGGTGGTCTCGACTAAATCACTGGTATTGTCTGACCATTCATTTCAGAAGACCCACATGATAAACGTTTCAGTAGATTATATGTAAAAATCAAAATACAGCTCTCTGCCCCATTATAGGTGATGTCATTTTCTATATTATATTGTTCACATATCTCTAATATTACTCTAAGCCCGTGGGTAGAGGGTGACAGAAGAACAAGGTCATCAGCATACAGTAAATGATTAATTTTTTCCTTTCCAATGACAGCCAGTACGTACAGTTTTTAGTTCATTGGTAAGGTCATCCATGTATATACAGAAAAGAGGTGATAATAATATACCTCTGCCTAACACCATTAGTTAGTTACCTCAAAACCTGGTGATACAGTGCTTTTCCATCTTACAAACATGGTCTGCTCTGTATACCAGAATGCAAGTATCCTAAGTATATATTTAGGTACCCCTCGACACAAGTTTCTTGAAAAGTTTGTGATGGTTAACTCTAATTGCTTTTGATGCCTCCAAAAAACAGGAATATACATTGCTACTTGACATCTTGTACTTTAGGACAGCTTCCTTTAGCATATAAATACATATGTCAGTACCATGTTTCACTCTAAAGCCAAACTGATTGTCGTAAGTCTGCAAGTAAGTATGTATCCTATTACACTGTGTAACACTGATTCTGTTTATATAGAATTTTTTGTTTTTATATGCATTTGTGGGCGCTGAGTCCAAATCTGGCCTTGGTTTGTGTGTATCATCACTGGTTTCGGAGATAATCCATTTTTCATGTTTTACCAGTATAATGTTGTTATGGCGCAGCAATGTCAGAATAATCAGGAATTGTTGAGAACAATCCAGATGTTCGTTGACAGTTTCTTGCTCTAGAAATTGCCCGAAACTTCCACTGTACTATATAAAGAAAGTACAGAGTCTGAGAAGTCAGTAAGTGTGAGCACACAAAGAAAGCAGGTTGTTTGTCTGATGTTTACCAGCACTGAGGTACTGTGTTTCTGTGCTTCTCTGTGCTGACGATTTGAGTGTTATCGATCCTTTTTTATTGCGAACATTATTTCAGTGTTGTGAATACATCTTTTTTCTGGAATCTGTAATCTGTTGCAGATTTAATAACTCTTCTCTCTATATCTGCAGGTTATGATTAATGTAGTACAGTTTGGTAAAGAGAGTGGCAACTAGAGCTTGTAAACACTCGCCGGATATATTCTGCTACGTTTGTAGGTATTACATAGGCCCCAAGCAAGTATCGCAGAAGATTGTGAAAGGCACCAAGTTCTGGATCGCGTATCGGCTCTATTTTGGTATGCCTATGGGTGACCAAGATAAGCCCTGGGCACCGCATGTGATCTGTGGAAGCTGCCGCTCCACACTTGAAGGGTGGCTGCGGGGAGTACGCAAGGCAATGCCCTTTGCGGTACCCAGAATATGGAGAGAACCAAAGAGCCACCACGACGATTGCTACGACTGCATGGTAGATGTTTCTCAGTACAGGAAAGTTAAAGGAAGGCAGACTCTTCAGTATCCAAGCATAGCCTCGTCCATAGCTCCTGTACCACATGGCGAAGGTCTTCCAATACCACGTCCTCCAGAACAGGTATCTATCCATTACTTTATCTTCTGTATTTACAGACTGTGGGTCATTATGTGTCGATTTTTCTTAGTGCTGATGCTCTTCTACATATATAGCTATGCCTATATTTTGTTTCTTTGCTTTGCAGGTTGAAAATGAGGAAGCAGCTAGCTCATCTGAGATGTCGGCTGGTGAGGACAGTCATGATGAAGAATATACAGTAACTTTCAGTACAAACCCTCACTTTCCAAATCAGAGGGAATTGGACGACTTAGAGATTTGGGTCTGGCGAAATCAGGGTCTGAGCTTCTGACCTCCAGACTCAGAGTGGAATTTGCTTGGAGAAGACTTCAAGAGCACTGTATACCGAAAGCGGCATGAAGAGTTTGCAAGGTTCTACGATGTCAATGGCTCTCTGTTATTGCAGCGAGGTTAATGGTCTATTCACAGCTATTGGGTTAACACATATACCCTCAGAGTGGCGCCTGTTTATTGACATTTCAACTCGGAGTTTAAAAGCTGTTCTACTCCACAATGGGAACAAATATCCATCTATACCAGTTGCACATTCTGTTCAAATGAAAGAAGACTATGAAAATGTCAAAAAACTGCTCACTCAAATCAGGTATGAACAATATAACTGGGACGTGTGTGGTGGTTTCAAAATGATTGGTTTCCTGTTAGGTTTACAAGGAGGGTTTACTAAATATTTATGTTTTCTTTGCCTGTGGGATAGCAGGGCTTCAACTGAGCGCTATAAAACAGTTCAGTGCCCTCCACATGGACTGCAAACAGGAAAGTACAATGTACTCCGGGAACCTCTTGTGAAGCCTGACATAGTTCTGCTACCACCTCTCCATATTAAGTTGGGTCTAATTAAGCAGTTTGTAACTGCGTTAGATTTTGGAGGGGATGTGAGTGAAGAACATGGCGAAAGATTCCATCAAGATATTCAAACGATGGAGAAAAGGTACCAGGGCCATTGGGATGCTTCCATGATGGGAGACTACGTATGGTCGCTGATCAGAAAGGATAAGAATGTTCATACGCGGAAGTCGCGTTCTTCAGTGCATTTTTAAGGAACGCACACTGCATAACGAGGCTTGTTATTCTCTTATCGGTTCTCCTCATGATATATATATATATTATATCCTTTGCACCATTTTGGGTTTGTCAAACAATTTTGGCTCAATAAACATTAATTTCCAATAGTGTTTTTATTTTCAGAAAATATTTGTTAGCCTTCTTTATATACTTTGCCATATGAAAAGTGCGATAACCTATATTTTTGAAACGGTTGATGATAGAGCAAAACAATATCATTTTTGGAATCCGCGCCCCGAAATCATTAAGAAACGACGGAAAAATCACAATAAACAGAAAATTTTTCAAGTTTTGTTACCCAGTGTTATAAATGACGTATTCTAACACCTAAGAAAGTATACTGGTATATCTGCCTTCCCCAGCCAGATCAAGAACCCCACCCCCATCACCACCACGATATGAAGATATGGATTTACAGCAAATGGAAGCAGAGGAGGAATTTGCAAATATAATTGAAAATGTTAAAACCATGAATATGGAAAGCCAGCCCCAACTGATCAAACTTAGTAAAAATAGAAAGTTTAAACTACTATTATGCAAAGTAAATGTTGCAATTAATAGACTAGTTCCAGTCAACACAGACCTTACTGAACTTAACCAAGTAAATTACGCTGCTGGCCAATACATGCAACAGAAATTTGTCCCAAACTTTAGACCAAAGTCCCCCAGCCAAAGGTCTAAAACAAAACTCCCTTTTTGGAAAGTTAAATTAACTAAACAACTTACACAAGCCAGACGAGAATTGAACCAATTAAAGCAATATTTCCAAGCACCCACACAACAGGGAAAACTCAAAAAATAAATAGGGAAAATAAAGAGGAAGTATAACCTGAGATAATCAATTACATGACAAGGCGCTGGAATTGGAGGGAAAAATCCCAGCCATGGCCAATAGAATCAGAAATAAACAAAAGCAGATTTACATGAAAAACCATAACAAACAATTTTCATCAAACCCTAGAGGCTTTTACCAAAATCTCATTAGGGAAAAAATAATAGTCCATGAACCACCAGATCAAACCCAGTTGGAGGCATACTGGAAACCCCTCTTTGAAACCCCTGAACAGCATAATCAGGATGCTTGCTGCCTGGATAGAAACCATCAGGGTGGCAAGTGAGGGTAAACCAGAAATGGAGGAGTTATTTATAACGGAAGACAAGATAAGAAGGAAACTGGCAAAATTCTCCAACTTTAAAAAAACCTGGCCTAGACAAGCTCCCGAATTTCTGGCTGAAACAGGTCACGGCATTACACCACCATTATATTGCCGCTTTTCACAGAATTTTGCAGGGAGTAGAAGAAACACCAGAATGGCTTACAAATGGAGACAACCCTCATCCCTAAGACTCGTGAGACAAATCTCCCAAATAAATACCACCCAATCTGCTGTCTCACCACCACCTATAAACTTTTTACAGGCCTAATTGCAGACAGTATGTATGAACACTTGGATGCTGGAGACTATCTGGAAAAAACAGAAAGGATGTAGAAGAAACTGCTTAGGCACAAAGGATCAGCTGCTCATCAACAAAACTATCCTTGAAGACTGTAAAAAGAGAGGCAGAAACCTTAGTATGGCATGGATAGACTATCAGAAGGCATTTGATAGTGTCCCACACACGTGGATTTTGGAATGCCTTAAACTGTACAAAATCCACCCTACCATTATTAGCACTCTAACAAACCAGATTACAAAATGGCAAACAAACCTCAATCTTACCATGAAAATGGGAAAATATCCATTCCCCATGTCAAGATTATGAGGGGTATACTCCAGGGGGACAGCTTATCGCCCTTGCTATTCTGCCTCACCCTGGACCCCCTTAGCAAACTACTTAGCAATAATAACAAGGGCTACAACCTCAGTCAAACTAGGCGAAGAAATCCTGACAGTGTACTGAACCATCTATTGTTTATGGATGATTTGAAGCTGTACGCAGACTCTGACCAAAATCTGGAATGCCTAGTAAGGATCGTCCATACTTTCTCCGGTGACATCAAAATGAAGTTTGGATTGGACAAGTGTGCTAAGTGTACACTTAGAGGGGGCAGGAAAATACAAACCCATAACATCAATTTAGGAAGAGACACCGAGATTAAAGACTTGGAAGAGGATAGTTCCTACAAATATCTTGGGATAGAAGAAAGTGGAAATATAGAACACCGGCAAATGCGAGAGAAAATCAGTGGAGAGTATGTACGAAGACTGAAAAAGATCTGCAAAACCCAACTTACATCAAAGAACAAAATAACAGCCATAAACCAACTCGCCATCCCTGTTATCAATTATAGTGTAGGGATCATAGACTGGCCACAATCAGAACTAAATAAGCTAGATGTTAAGACCAGAAAAATCCTCACTCTAAACAGAACACCATATCGGAACCAGTGTCTTCCCAGATTGTACCTACCAAGAAAACTGGGAGGAATGGGATTGACTGAGGTTAACCAGCTGCACCGATCATCGACCATCAGCATTGGGCAGTATCTGAAAAGTTCGAGTAGTCCTACAATAGCTCTGGTCCGTGAACACCTCAACACAAGGTAACGCAACATACTTCCATAACCAAACTGGCTCAACACTTTGGAGGCAATAATATGACAGAAGAAGTAGAAACTGAAAGAGTACCAGCCACCTTAATAGCTAGGAAAAGTCGCAAAAGATTTGTCCAGGAACAACAGGCCAAGCATGCAGAAAAATGGGAAAAACATCAAAGAGCTGGAAAATATTATCAGGAATTACAGAAGGATTATATCAACAAAGAAGGATCATTGGAATGGTTAAGGAGAGGAGTTCTGCAATATGATGGAGAGCGACTAATAATGGGTGCCCAAGATCTTGCACTCCTAACAAATGCATTTAAAAAAATGGCTGGAATAAGTAATAATGACAGGTGTAGATTCTGTCATGTTGAGGTAGAAAGTGTTGGCCATCTAATATCAGGCTGCAGGGTGCTCCTGGCAGAGGGGTACTATACAGCCAGACAATAAAATTTGTAAATATATTCACTGGAAGATCATGATAGCATTAGAATTAGAATGTAATAAAAATGTATGGGAACACACACCTGCACCAATTACTGGAAACAACCATTATACTATATACTATGACACAATAATTCCAACAGCCACTTTTATAGACAATTCTGCAGTAAAACCGGACATAGTAGTGTGGGACAAGAGGGAAACGAGTGCCTTACTTATTGAGGTCAGTGTCCCAAATGATTATGGCCTTAATAGAGCGAAAGGGAGAGAATTACCAAATACCAGGCGCTCATATATGACATAAAGAGAAACTGGAGATTGAAAGAAGCTGCCATTCTCCCCATCATAGTTGGGGCAACAGATATGATGAAAAACAACCTATCAACTTACCTGAACTCAAGCCCAGGACAGCCCCAGGCCATAGGAATCCAAACAGGGGCATTAAAAGGAACGGACACCCTCCTTAAACGAACGCTAGGACAAGTTCAGACGTAGTTGGTGTTTGGCTTCGGGTGGAAGCCTCGCTTCCAACTGTAAAGAATACATTTAAGAGTATAAGCCAAAAGTAAGTGCTATTCACCTATAATTATTCTTATCACACATACTAGCACAATTATTTTTAACAACTGGCAACAATACAACTGACAAAATGGACTATGGCAAATACCCATGTATCATACAGCTTGTGAAACACATTGCAAGCATAGGTATTATACGAGGGCTACAACATTTTAAATGTTCTGCTTGTATGCCATCTAGGCCACAACTTTTGTTATCTAACTGCTGCTGTACTTTGTTTCGCTACTTTTAAATCACCAGTGACTATAACTCCTAAATCTTTTTCCTGCTCTACGCTTTTTAACTCCCTGACATACTATACGCAAAATTACCGTTACACGAACCTATATGCAAAATTTTGCACTTATCGACGTTAAATCTCATTTACCATGTGACTGACCAATCAACGATTTTATTCAGATCTTCCTGGATTTTACCTCTATCTTTGTCATTAATCGCCCTACCATCCAGCTTCGTGTCATCCGCAAACTTTGAAACTGTACTGCCTAGACCGACATCTAAATCGTTAATATATATAAGAAAAAGCAAGGGGCCCAATACAGACTCTGAGGAACGCCACTCGTTACATTAGCCCAACACGACTCCGCTCCATCAACGACCACCCTGTTTCCTACCTCGCAACCACTCTTCTAGCCAATTTATTACTACACCCCTGATTCCATGAGCCTTAGTTTTTTCAATGAGTCTTTTGTGCGGCACGGTGTCAAACGCTTTTTGAAAATCTAAATACACTACATCAACCGCCCGATGACTGTCGTAAACATCCACCACGCTTTGAAAAAATTCTAAAAGATTATTTAAGCAAGATTTGTTTCGCCTAAAACCGTGCTGCGTATTTCTAACTAGTTTATGCAATTCTAAGTGTTCGACTATACGATCCCTAATTATTGATTCCAGTAGCTTACTTACAACAGACGTTAAACTGATTGGCCTATAATTTCCCGCCGCAGCTTTGTCGCCTTTCTTAAAGATAAGTGTTACGTTTGCTAACTTGAAATTATCTGGTACGCACCCCTCAGAAATAGACGCATTAAAAATCTTTGTTAGCGGCACAACAATGCTATCTTTTAATTCTTTTAATTGTATGGGATATATGGAATCCGGACCCGGTGATTTACGCGTTTTCATTTTATCAATATAGCGCATTACTTCCCCTTCACTAACCACAATATTATCCAAAATATTACCATTATCGAAAGGTATTATGTCTATGACCGTAGGGATATTCGTTACATCTTCTATAGTAAAAACTGACGTCAAAAATTCGTTTAGCAAGGTAGCCATTTCCTTGTTTTTCAGAAACTAGATCTCCGTTTACATTTTTCAAAGGCCCCAAGACACTTTACTGGATTTCTATTATTGATGTATTGAAAGAATCGCTTGGGGTTTTCTTTACCGTCACGAACTATGGAGATTTCAAATTCGCGCTTGGACTTTTTTATTACACTTTTCACTTCACGCCTTAGAGATATGTAGTTGTTTCGTAACCACAAATTGTCTTTATCGCACTTATGTAGCCTATAAGCCCTATATCTACTCTTTATAATGTCTCCTACTCTAAAAGTAAACCACAAAGGCTTGTTGTTTACTTTCGCACGCTTAATTTTGTATGGTACACATTCTTCATTTATAGTCCTAAATACTGTTTCGAACGATTCCCACATTAGTTTTGCGTAGGAGTTCTCCATTACGTTTTCCCAATTGACGTGTGACAATTTATTTCGAAATTTATAAAAGTCTGCGCGCTGGAAGTTAGGAATTTTCGTCGAGTTAGTTGGTTTCGAGTGACTTAGTGAGAGGACAAACTCTACAATATTGTGATCGCTATTGCTCAACGGTTCTATTACTTGAAGATCAGTAATTAGCCTATCCGTAGTTATTACTAAGTCTAAAATACTGTCCAACCTCGTAGGTTCCCCAACCTTTTGAATAAGAAAGCTATCCTCGAGAAAATTAACTAAACCATTACCTTCCGCGTCTCACTGCATTTTATCGTAATTCACGTTGGCGCAATTAAAGTCACCCATAACTAAAGCCTGCTCACTACCGATTATTTCTTTAGTTCACGATATAACGCTTCGTCCGTATCAGCTGTTTGATTAGGGGGCCTATATATAACCGCAACAAGTTTGAAATCGTTCAATTTAAGTTCTGCTATAGTCGAATCTATTGGTTCTGGAATTGTGTGCTTTACTTCTATAACGTTGGCAATATTATCTTTGATATACAACATAACACCGCCTCCTCGCCTACCTATTCTGTTTTTAACAAAGTCTATAACCTTTAATTTGATACTCCCCTACAAAGTCACGTGTTTCAGTGCTAAGCCACGATTCATTTATCGCAATTACATCATAGTCTTTACAAGCAATTAAAGAAAAAAATCTTTTATTTTATTTCGTAGGCTGCGAGCATTTAGGGATAGAACCTTCAAATTGTTTGTAACTGCGACACCTTGGCGAGCGCAGGAGAAATTTGAGGAATTTACGCTGGGACCGTTCGAGTTACGGCAGCCTGAAAAGAAGAGACAGTATTATGAAAGTCTTCCTAAACGCGCAGCTCCAACGTCATTAAGATGAAGTCCATCTTCGAGGAACAAGTCCCTCCTGCCGTAGAAACTGTTCCAAAAATTCGCAGAATGCACTCCTTCCTGTTGGCAAAAAGATTTTAGGTTATTGTTAATATAGGTCGCCTTGCTGTAGAAATCGTTGCGTTGGATAATTCGAGGAAGTATACCTGTTAAGACAGTCTTATTAGTTTTCTCCTTTAGTCGCTCTAGTAAGTCTCTGTACCTAGCCAGCAGTTCTTCCGATCTAGAATTTAAAACGTTATTAGTACCGACATGAATAACATACGTTGTGTCCTCGGCGGTACCCTCTGTAAAATGGTCAACACTATTATTATATCCTCCACCCTTGCACCAGGGTAGCAGTAACGGCGCCTACGACGAGGGTTTCTCCCACAGAATTCCTCGAGCTGCCCTCGAACAATGGAATCGCCAACGAGTCGTATTTCCGGTTCATCAGCATCTTCGAAACCTAAAACAGAAAACTTATTGCTTGTTATTACTGGTAGACAAGTGTTAGGTTGTCTCAGTGGGGCTCCATTACGCACTCGAACGAAGGGTTGGGAACTAGGGAAAGAGAGAGGGCTATTAATACTATTTATATTAGTAGAAACTGAGACAGGAGGGGTCGTAACTGGAGTCTCAAGGGATTCTAATTTTGCCGTCAGGAGCATCACGCTTTCTTCAAGCCTCACCCTGGCCTCCCTCTCACGTTCTAACTCTTTCCTCAGGACTTCCATGCTTGAGCACCACCTGCAAACTAACTGTTCATTATTATTAGCCATTGTAAACGCGTAAGCGGCAAATTTCCCTTCACAGCGACTGCAAGCACTTGACGGGGTGCCATGCTTTTAATTAGTTAAAAAACAAAAAAACGAGCGTTTGGAAATTAATAAATTACAACGTAGGTCGACCGCGTGCTTATTGTGCCGTCACCTGCGAAAACCCGCAAATATGCTCTTCAAACGCAGAAACAGGTTCTTATAACACAATTTTATGCTAAATGAATATATAATTAAGTTACCGACGAAAGATCTGTTAAAGAAAAAGTATTAAATGAAACTTAACTGACCGCTGTTCGACCGACTTAATTCCTTTTATCCCACGGTGGGTGACCCTTCGGAAGGTCAGGTAGAGTGTGAAGGGAAAATGAACCTTAAGAAAACTCGTTTCTGATAATTTGAAAAACAACAAAGGTAAACCAAGGGAATTTGAACCTTATGAAACCTCGTGTAGTAATAGATTCGGGAACAAACAAGGCACTAGCCTTGGTTTAGTCAAATTATATAGTAATGAATAAATTCAATAAATGTAATATATTCGTTAATGAATGATTAGTAACACGAAGTAATTTAGTTAAGTGCACCAAACACTTTTTTTTTTTTTAAAAGACACTTGAACGAAAACCACTTATTCACTTGGTAACACTGGACACTCGATAAAAAACCAACTTGGTAACACTGGACACTCGATAAAAAACCAAAACAATCGGTGTGTGTGTGTATATATATGTATGTATGCATGTGTGTGATATATATATATATATATATATGTGTGTGTGTGTGTACATTTTAACTGCAAACAACACAGTATAATTAATGTAAAGAACGACGCTTGTGTAGAAGAGCGTTCCGCACAAGATGAGGGAGAACGAACAAATGGAAAATGAGGTACCACCCTGGAATCGAACCCGGGATCATCCGATTGCCGGTCAGATATGCTATCCACTACACCATGGACCTCGATCAATCAGAAGTCGTAATTCTCCTACATAAGGAGAAACCAATGCCCTGAGGGGGCACCTTCGCCTGCCGTACATATATACATTTTATGTAGGAGAATTACGACTTCTGATTGATCGAGGTCCATGGTGTAGTGGATAGCATATCTGACCGGCAATCGGATGATCCCGGGTTCAATTCCCGGGTTGTACCTCATTTTCCATTTGTTCGTTCTTCCTCCTCATCTTG
This sequence comes from Bathynomus jamesi, assembly GCA_023014485.1. Taxonomy (NCBI): domain Eukaryota; kingdom Metazoa; phylum Arthropoda; class Malacostraca; order Isopoda; family Cirolanidae; genus Bathynomus; species Bathynomus jamesi. The sequence continues at coordinate 36,784 of JAJOZX010011330.1, forward strand.
TGCGGGAACGCTCTTCTACACAAGCGTCGTTCTTTACATATATATATATATATATATATATATATTATATATAAGCACACCGGACAAAAAATTAGTCACCCCTCTCAGAATGTACCTAATAACGTGTGACGGCGCCTCTGGCCTTGATAACCGCACGAATCCGGCGAGGCAGAGACTCTACGAGGTTGTGCATGTACTGAACATCGATTTGCTGCCACTCGTTCATCAGCCGGTCCCGAAGTTCCGCCAGAGTCCGTGGGTGTCTATTCCTGCGCTTCACTTTCTGTTTCCAGCCTGAACAACACCTTCGACGCATTCAGGATTAAAGGCTTCATTGGACCTACGATGTACTCGTCGCCTCCCATCAATGGAGAACAAGCAAAAACGGGACTCATCGGACCAAATTACACGTTTCCAATCTGCCGCAGTCCAGTTTTGTGCCTCTGAGCCCATTTATAACGTGCCAATTTGTGACTTGCTGTTAACAGCGGCCTCTTCCGTGGTACCCTGCTCCAGATGTCCATCGCATGCAGTTCTCGTCGCAATGTCCGTTCGGAAATTGGTCGCTGGAGAACCTCATTGGTTTCTTGGAGCAATTGTTCTCTGGTTTGAAAACGATTTGCAGTTACTAGACGAGAAACATGGCGGCGGCCCCTATTGTCGAGAATTGTTTTCCGGCCACAGTTACGCCGTCGATTGTCAGTTGATTGCGAACTACACCACTCTTTGTAAACTCGCTGGACAGTACGCGTTGACACACCAACAAATTGGGCTACTTCAGACATTTTGTGTCCGTGGGCTCTGCCAAACACGATGGCTCCTTTTTGCCACTGAGTAACGTCTGCCTCACGACCCATTTTGCAGACTATATCCAACACACACTTTGATCTTCACCACCTCACGAGACAGATCTGATCCTGTGTGCTACGTCACCGCTACTTGTCACTTACCAATGCTACATCAGCGCCCTCTGTGTGACCTTGAACTTCCTACTATCGGTGCTATTAGGGGTGACTAATTTTTTGTCCGGTGCTTATATATATGTGTGTGTGTGTGCGTGTATAGACTGCAAATTACAATACTTGCAAAATTTAGCTACGGAAACCAGCATAGATATCATATACCTAACGGAAACACACTTACATAAGTGCGAAAAAGGCTGTGAAAACTGTATCGAGAATACTGAAATAGCATTGCTGGACTACAACATATACAGAGCAGATAGAGTGGTTAGACGAGGATAGTAATAAATAGACGAGACGAGATAATAATAAATAAAAAAGTAATGCACACAGTTCTCCGACCATAACCTCATCGATATACAATTGAAGTTAGCACCCAGAGGTCCGAAAACGCATCCTAGAGAAGCAGATGGAATATTTGAAGGCTTAAACATAAATTCAAAAGTAAATTGGGAAAACGTAAATAAAGATTTAGAGGAGGTAAATTGAGAATTGCTACTACACGAAAAGACTCCACAAGAAATACTATTTATAATAGAGACGGAAACCAAACCTATAATCTGAAACATATTCCAGAGAGACAAGAAAGAAAACGTAGCAAGCTCGAGAGGAAAATCGGGACTCTATTCAGGCAACGAAGACAAACCGTAAAACATCTCCACAGATGCAGAACTGATGCAAAGAGACTCAAACTAGAGAGGAAACTTGGCGAAATAGAAATGGACCTAAAGCAAACATTCATACATAAGAAAAACGAGGAGAAAACAAGGTAGCAGAAAACAAAAAATAACCCAAAATACTTCTACACTTTTGCGAAAAGGAAAGTGCAGTGTAAGGAGAGTATTGAACCGTTGTTAGACGGGGAGGCCGAATACACAAATGACCCGAAAGAAATAAGTGAACTGCTTAGGGAAGAATTTAAATCTGTGTTTACCACCCCTAAGTCCGAGATGGAAGTGGAAAACCCAGACGAGTTTTTCGACATTGATACAGATCAACCAAGAACAAATCCGGCACAAACCTATTAATGGACTTCGAGTTCACGAAAGATGTAATTACGGCCTTATCACAGATGCGAGACAATTCAGCGCCAGGGCCAGACATATGGAGTGCCACATTTCTGAAGAAATGCAAAGAGAGTATTGCAAAACCGCTATACTTACTATGGAGGAAATCACTCGACACAGGACAAATTCCACTCCCCTTAAAGAACGCGAACATTGCCCCCCTATTTAAAGGTGGTAACAGAACATGCCCAAAAATTATCGGCCAGTGGCTCTCGCCTAGGGATGGAAAATAACCGAAAAGTGTAAAACCGGTTTTCACCATCGCGGTATTCTTAAAGCCGGTTTTTACCGGTTTTCACCGATGGGATTCCGTGTGCTTTTTAGGGAGGTAAATTATCAAAATATTAAACAGAAATAAGGTTTTAATTGATTCAATCAAGTATGTTTAACATTTGAATTAAAAAGTTTATTATCGAACTTGATTTCTGAAATAACACTTTAGAAAACAGAGCATTAAGTCTCTCTCTCTCTCTCTCTCTCTCTCTCTCTCTCTCTCTCTCTCTCTCTCTCTCTCTCTCTCTCTCTCTCTCTCTCTCTCTCCGCAAGAGGTATAAAGGTTATGCACATTCCTTCTGGGTGTTGTAAACTTTATACTTGGGGTGTGACAGCCCTCCGGTCCCGAGTCGTGGGATTCTAGAGAAATTGGCTGCCAGTTTCTTTAGGTTCACTCCTTCGGGAGGGCGGGTGAAGTCTGTTGTACAATAGGGTGGATCGATTTTACATTTTTTTCGATTTCCATATTCTAATAGAGACAAAAACTTGCGCATGCATGAGAAAATAGCCTCTGCAAAATCTTAGCTTAATAGGTAATCATCTTCTGCCCCGGCAGAGCGATGAAAATCATATTTTAGTAGTCAAAAACGTATTTTAAACCCTAGCCTAGTCATAAAATTTTGCGTGTGTGTTATTTCATGCCTAAGCAACGATATAAATGCTATGGGAAATATATAAATGCATTATTTAAGACAAAGAGCCGATCTGAAAATATGTATATTATACATATTTTCAGATCGGCTCTTTGTCTTAAATAATGCATTTATATATTTCCCATAGCATTTATATCGTTGCTTAGGCATGAAATAACACACACGCAAAATTTTATGACTCTAGGCTAGGGTTTAAAATACGTTTTTGACTACTAAAATATGATTTTCATCGCTCTGCCGGGGGCAGATGATTACCTATTAAGCTAAGATTTTGCAGAGGCTATTTTCTCATGCATGCGCAAGTTTTTGTCTCTATTAGAATATGGAAATCGAAAAAAATGTAAAATCGATCCACCCTATTGTACAATCCTGTCCAGTGGGTTACTAGGACCCCATCCCATTCCTACTCTCTCCTTTTAGCTTAAGTTAAGGATGTTCTCCTTTGACTGGGGGAAAGAAAAAAAGACCCTTTTCTTTTAGTATTGTCTTTTTCTCTTCTTTTACTATTAGGACCCTACTGCTACCTCATGCGTAGGAAGAGAGGCTTTGGAACCTCTATAAATAACACCATTTAACGCTCGTAGGTTGTGAGAGACTGGGATGGAGGGGTCCCAGGTGTAGGGGTCCCAGGTGTAGGGGCGCGATGAATGGCGTGTGGCTAGTGCCCCGTTAAGCCCATTCCTAACGCGTAATGGCCTGACCAACCCCCTGCGACCGTTCTTTGGTAATCAATTGATGGTGCTTGGCTGTACTGCTCTTAGGTGAGAGAGCTTTACTGCCCAGCTGGCTGCCAGGCCAGCGTAAACTCTCGGGCGTAGCCTCTGGGTCTGGTGGGATATCCCTTGAACACTGGATTCTAAGAGTCTGGCCGCTTGTGAGTGACGAGTAAGACTTAGTAAGGGGCTGCATCTCGCTGTCGCTCCTGGCGGGAAATCCGTGACGCCTGCGTCGCGAGTGTTTGTCAGTTGGTAGCTGCGACACGTTTGGGACTGTCCGGCCTGGGGAGACCTTGGTCGGTGCGGCAGCAGCGAGAGGTGTAGTCTTCCGGATGGAATGAACGTCACTTGCAAATAGGCGGATGCGTCTAGGCGCCGGAAAAATTCACCCCACCCCCCTTCCTTTTTTATATACTGGTCAGAACGTTTTTGATAGTTTTCATTGCTAGAACTTTATCTTATTCAGAGTTCGAAAGAAAAAAGTTACAATGACTGGACCGCAGAAACTGAAGGCTGAATGTGCGAGGTATGAAGTAAACCAGTGGGTGACGAACTTGAAAGAACCCTGCTTCGAGAAGATCAACCACTCCAGTATGTGCCGCTTTTGCGGTTTTACGAGAAGCTAGAGGAGAGGGTCCGGCGGCTCGAGTCGTCAAGACCGGCTGTTCGAGATGCGGCGGTCACTGACGCAGCTGCGCCCTCCACCCCGGATGTCATTGATAGGATGGGTGCCATGGAAAGGCGATCCAGCGATGGACTGGACAGAGCTCGGGACCGCGGACGAAGGGTAGAGGTGCAACCGGGGGCTAGGGTACAAAATCAGTGTCAGGAATCGCCAGCGACCCATGTGGAATGCACGGAACCGCGGCGCAAGGTGGAGGGCGTAAAGAAGGGGCCGATAAAGAAAAAGGGTGGGAAGGGGCCTACTGATGGCCCAAAGAAACCGAAGGACGTAGCTGCCGGTCGGGGTGGGTCGGGTGGTGTAAGTGCGTCTATGGGTGGCGACGGGTATCGAAAGGTCTCGGGCAAGAAGGCTGCGAAGCCGAAGCCTGAGACCCCAGTTGCCCCTGTCAGGACCTCCAACCGCTTTAGTCTCCTGTGCTCGAAGGAGGAAGACACCGTTTTGATTGGGGACTCGCAGATCAGGGGCCAGGAGAAGTACTTTGCTTCTGCAAACCGGGACGGGAGGAAGGTAAGGTGCTTACCTGGGCGGGGAACGGCGCACTTAAGGAAGGAGGTAGAGAAGCTGCGCGTGGCTAGTCGGAGGACTGCGATCGTTGTCCACGCTGGTGGCAACGACCTGTTCCTCAAAGGCGGTAGGGTAGGTCTTACAGAAGGGATCATCACCGAGATCATGTCTCTTGCGGATGATCTAAAACTGAAGACAGACAGGGGAATGTTGATGGGTATTTTACCGCGGATGAATGCCAGTGACCACGCGCTCAGTAAGGTCATTGGCATCAACGAGAGGGTGCAAGACTTGTGCGTCCCGCTGGGCGTGAGGTTTATTGACCCTTCGACGCATTTTCGGGTAGGTGGGACCTTTACCAGAGGGATGGTGTCCACCTCAATAACAAGGGTAAAGGTGTGCTAGGCGCGCTGCTCGACCGGCACCTATACAGAATGGTGAGGTCGAGCCGGGAGAGATGACGGGCCCCCACCGGGAGAGATGATGTTGAGCCGGTGGCGGACGTACCTTCAACTGAAGGGTGCGTCCAGGTACAGGTGGGTGACCCTCCTTCCACGTTGGAGGGGGCTCAGGCTCCTGCGGAAGTTGCCCCCTCGTTGTGAGGGGCTCTTCAACTCCCGACAGCCCTGGCTGTTCGGGAAACGGGTCGTGCTAGGGGGCGGTCAGAATAGGGAAGGCTCCCTCCGTGCAATGCTTTTTAATGCTAGGTCGATTAGGAATAAGTTTTGCGAGCTACGGGCGCTCTTAGCATCAGAATACCAGGATATCGTTGCTATCACCGAGTCCTGGATTCATACTGATCGTAGGGACTACGTTGGGGAGTTCGAAATTCCCGGGTATAGAATGTTTCGCAAAGACCGCACCCGTGGGGAGGGGGGGGGGGTACTAATATACGTCAGGGACACGTTGAGTCCGGTTGACTGCCAGTTCCGGTCGGAACGGGAGCTGCTTGGCGTCGATCTGAACGTGGGAGGGACGAACTATAGGTTAATCTTGGTGTACAGACCTCCGCATCTCCTCCTCGAGGAGGATACAGCCCTGTACACCGAACTCCGTAGCCTGCTAGGGGATAGGGTGTGTGTAGTTTTAGGAGACTTCAACTGTCGCGGCATAAAGTGGGAAGACAGGACTGCTGATGCTGAAGGGAGGAGGCTAGTTGACTTTGCTGATGAGAACTTCCTCACTCAGTGGGTGAATGAGCCTACACGAGGCGAAAGCGTTCTAGACTTAGTATTCACGACCGAAGACAACCTCGTCACTGGCCTCACCGTTGACGAATCGTTGGGCGGGAGTGATCACGGTCTGATTAGGTTCCGTGTGTGCGTCCCTCGGGTGAAGCGTAGTAACTCGAGAGGCAATAAGCTCGATCTCCGGCGGGAGGACTTTGTTAGCCTCCGGGATAGCGTAGGAGAGATGGGGTTAGAGGTGGGAGGCGATGTTGAGGGAGTGTGGAGTGCATTCAGGGACGAGTTTACGGTGCTGCAGTCTACTGCCATACCCTCAAAACCGGTCATCCCTGCTACAACGCAGCCTAAGTGGTTCAGTCGTGACATCGCTTCGGCTATCCGAAATAGGAAAGTAGCGTATAGGAGGGCGAAGGCCAATCGTTCCTGTGAGAACACTGAAGCGTATGTCCGCCTGTGTAGGGAAATGAAAGCGAAGGTTAGGCTGGCGAAACGTAACGAAGAACTACCGGTGGCAAGCCTCTGCAAGGGGAACCCTAAGGAGTTCTTCAGTTATGTTAATAGTAGAAAGCCCATTAGAAGCATGATAAAAGACCGAAGCGGCGTTTTGCGGACATCGCCAATGTGCTTAATGAGTACTTTGCGGGAGTGTTCACCCGGGAGGACACCCGCGTCATCCCCGAGCCAGGCGTGAGGCACGAAGGTGCTGGCCTGGATAGTGTTCGATATACCGCGACAGTCGTTGCCGATAGAATAGACAAACAGCGCGTTTAAGGCTCCTGGGCCAGACCAGTTTCTCCCCATAGTGTTGCGGGAGGTGCGTGACCAGGTGGCTCCCCACCTGGCTACAGTCTTCAACAAATCGTTGGAGACGGGCCAGGTGCCTGGTGACTGGAGGGAGCCAACGTGACCCCTATCTTTAAGAAAGGGGATCACGAAAGTCCAGGGAACTATCGTCCCATTAGTCTCACTTCAGTTGTAGGTAAATTATTAGAGGGGATAATAGCGGATAGGATCGTTGACCATTTGGATTCCTACAAGCTGCTTGGGGACTCCCAACATGGGTTTAGTCGGCACAGGTCGTGTCTCACCAACTTACTCGAGTTTTTCCACATGTTGAGTGAGTATGATAAGAGTAGGGCGATTGATATACTTTATCTCGACTTTCAGAAAGCCTTTGATAAGGTACACTACCTCACTGCCGGCTAATGGTGAAAGTGCGCGCGCTGGGTATCGGTGGTGAAGTAGGTAGGTGGATTGAAAACTGGCTGAAGAATAGGCGGCAGAGGGTTGTAATTAAAGGGGCTAGTTCGGGTTGGGCCTCTGTCACTAGCGGGTTTCCTCAGGGTTCCGTTTTGGGGCCGCTGTTGTTTATCATTTACATAAATGATATCGACGGTGGCATCGTCAGTCGGATCGCCAAATTCGCTGATGACACCAAGCTTGGGGCCAATGTTGGGACGCCAGAGGCGATCGAGCAACTGTGTGCGGACCTAGGTAGGATAGGAGAGTGGTCCGAAAAATGGCAAATTCCGTTTAACTTGCGGAAATGCAAAGTGATGCACATTGGCTACGCCAATCCCAAGTCGGACTACTCGATGTTGGGGAGTAATATCGAGGCGACTGATTTGGAAAAGGACTTGGGTGTGCTAATTAGCAGCGACCTTAAGTTTACGAAACAGTGCGTAGAGGTGGAAAAGAAAGCCCAGAAGCTGTTGGGTTATATCAGGAGGCAATTTCAGTTTCGGAACAAGGAGATTGTGCTCTCTCTGTACAATTCCCTGGTTCGGCCGCACCTGGAGTATGCTGTGCAGTTCTGGTCGCCCACCCTCAGGAAAGATATTGAGAGGCTGGAGCGAGTGCAGGCGAGGGCCACAAAGTTAATCCCTTCCGTTAGGCATATGGGCTACAATCGACGGTTACGCGCCCTGAACTTGTTTTCGCTGGAAACTCGGAGGCTGCGCGGTCAACTGATCGAGGTTTTCAAGCTCTTACGCGGGTTCAACGATGTCGATTTTAGAAGCATGTTTAGTTTAAATGATAACCCAACTCGCAACAATGGTTGGAAGTTGGATTTGAAACGGTTTAGGACTAGTGTGTGTGGGAATTACTTTACGTATAAGATCTGTGACACGTGGAACAGGTTACCTTCAGAAGTTGTGAACAGTTCCTCTGTGGATCAGTTCAAGAAAAGGTTAGACCAAATCTTGCACACTATTTGAGGTGTAGAAAATTTTCCTGGCACCCGTTGCCATTGGTACCTCCTCGGTATGGGCCGCAAGGCCTTTTGAGGTCTCTTCTTCTCTCTCTCTCTCTCTCTCTCTCTCTCTCTCTCTCTCTCTCTCTCTCTCTCTCTCCACCTGGCTACAGTCTTCAACAAATCGTTGGTGATGGGCCAGGTGCCTGGTGACTGGAGGGAGGCCAACGTGACCCCTATCTTTAAGAAAGGGGATCACGAAAGTCCAGGGAACTATCGTCCTATTAGTCTCACTTCAGTTGTAGGTAAATTATTAGAAAGGATAATAGCTGATAGAATCGTTGACCATTTGGATTCCTACAAGCTGCTTGGGGACTCCCAACATGGGTTTAGACGGCATAGGTCGTGTCACCAACTTGCTCGAGTTTTTCCACGTCATGTTGAGTGAGTACGATAAGAGTAGGGCGATTGATATACTTTATCTCGACTTTCAGAAAGCCTTTGATAAGGTACCTCACCGCCGGCTAATGGCGAAAGTGCGCGCGCTGGGTATCGGTGGGGAAATAGGTAGGTGGATTGAAAACTGGCTGAGGAATAGGCGCCAGAGGGTGGTAATTAAAGGGGCTAGTTCGGGTTGGGCCTCGGTCACTAGTGGGGTTCCTCAGGGTTCCGTTTTGGGGCCACTGTTGTTTACCATTTACATAAATGATATCGACGGTGGCATCGTCAGTCGGATCGCCAAATTCGCTGATGACACCAAGCTTGGGGCCAATGTTGGGACGCCCGAAGCGATCGAGGAACTGCGTGCGGACCTAGGTAGGATAGGAGAGTGGTCCGAAAAATGGCAAATGCCGTTTAACTTGGGTAAATGCAAAGTGATGCACATTGGCTACGCCAATCCCAATTCGGACTACTCGATGTTGGGCAGTAATATCGAGGTGACTGATTTAGAAAAGGACTTGGGTGTGCTAATTAGCAGCGACCTTAAGTTTACGAAACAGTGTGTAGAGGTGGAAAAGAAAGCCCAGAAACTATTGGGTTATATCAGGAGGCAATTTCAGTTTCGGAACAAGGAGATTGTGCTCTCACTGTACAATTCCCTTGTTCGGCCGTACCTGGAGTATGCTGTGCAGTTCTGGTCGCCCACCCTCAGGAAAGATATTGAGAGGCTGGAGCGAGTGCAGGCGAGGGCCACAAAGTTAATCCCTTCCGTTAGGCATATGGGCTACAATCGACGGTTACGCGCCCTGAACTTGTTTTCGCTTGAAACTCGGAGGCTGCGCGGTCAACTGATCGAGGTTTTCAAGCTCTTACGAGGGTTCAACGATGTCGATTTTAGAAGTATGTTTAGTTTAAATGATAACCCAACTCGCAACAATGGTTGGAAGTTGGATTTGAAACGGTTTAGGACTAGTGTGTGTGGGAATTACGTTACGTATAAGATCTGTGACACATGGAACAGGTTACCTTCGGAAGTTGTGAACAGTTCCTCTGTGGATCAGTTCAAGAAAAGGTTAGACGAAATCTTGCACACTATTTGAGTGTGTAAAGACATTTAGGACCTCAGTCTGCGGAAATTTCTTTTCCTATAAAATAGTTAATATCTGGAACCAACTTCCCTCATAGGTTGTTTCCAGTCAAAGTGTAAATCTGTTTAAAAATAGGCTGGACAGAGTACTGAACACACTCATAGTTTAAGATTAAAACCTCAGAAAACTCTGCAGGAGTTCGCTTGCTCGGTGTCTCTGTGAGCAAGCTAAATATAGAGCTATTTATATATTCTCCACTTTCCTGTAAAATTTCCTTGGCTACTTTTCCAGGGTCAAGGTATTTTCTTCAACCTTTTTCCGTACCTGCCTCTGGCAGGGAGGGAGCGGTGGGTGGGGAGAGAGCCTTCTACTTTTCTATCCAGTTTTCTACTACTGCTAGCATAGTTGAAAGACAAAATTTTCCCTGGCACCCGTTGCCATTGGTACCTCCTCGGTATGGGCCGCAAGGCCTTTTGAGGTACTTCTTTTCCTTGTAACTCCTTGTAACTCTCTCTCCCCTACAATAGCAACAACCACCATATAGATTAGCTAACTTAAAATAAAATTAAGCATTCATTAATATTAATTAAAGCAACTATTAATGAATAATAATTGGCCGCCTATTAATAAGTAAATAAATTGTTGTAGATGTTAGCTAAAATGAATACTGTTCATTCATTTTTGAGAAGAAAAATACAACTTGAAAATACTCACTTTTGTGTGCTTGGCTTAGTGTATTAGCGTTGCGACATGAAACAGCCACTGTGCACTACTGCCCCTTGGATTTTACGATGATGCAATATTTATCGTCTATGGTGATGCAATATCACATCCTAGTTCGTCATAGTATAGTATTGAATAGTAAATGTAAATTGAATAGTACCAGGTCATCCCATAAGTAATGTCGTTTTTTACGATAGATTAAGTTTAAACTAGTCCTACTCGGTTTAAGCATAAATTTCCGAAGGTTAATATCTAAGACGAGATCTATCGTGTTTCGCTACATACTTTACAGACCTTGACCATTGAAGACGTGGGTTTGCTATATGTGAACCCCTCATAAACATGACGGTATCAGAAGGGCATATCAGGCATATAATGCTTTACGAGTTCAAAAAAGGGATTAGTGCTACTGAAGCAACGCGAAACATTCAGGACGTTTATGGCAACGATATTCTGCGTGTGAGGAAATGTCAAAGATGGTTTCAAAAGTTTAGGAATGGTGACTGCTGTTTGACAGATGCAGCACGCTCTGGACGCCCTGCTGAGTTTGATGATGACCTGCTGTTAGCCGCACTTGAAGAAGACTTCAACAACTCGAAGAATTGGCCCAGAAACTCAATTCATCCCCGTCCATGACTCCAGATTTGAAAAAATTTACTGGAGCACAGCTCTGAATTTACTTTTTTTTTCCTTACACCACTAGATAGGTTAATGATAGTAAACTCTTGAATTGACGACATACCAATTACAAATTGTTTTAGCTAAACATAATAATACAATAATGTAGTTTATAACTCACCTTAAGTTTATTTATTCATTGCAGCAGCAACAGTGGACGATGTTAGACCTTGCATGTAGGCATTTGTTGTGAATTTACCGCCATGTATGCTTGGCCACTGATCAATGGCTTTCTGTGTGATCATTACAGCAGATCTATTGCCTGGAGCTGGACCCTCCTTCACAATTTTGCACAGCTTAGTCAAATGAGATGGCTTAATGGATCCTTTGTGTTCAACAATGTAACCAAGAATGGAGAATGTCCCTTCAGCTGGTGCTTCACTCCAGGCAGTTGATCCATCTTTATCAAAATGCTTTAATCTCTCTGTGATTCCTTTCCACAGCTGTTCTATATATTCTGTCAGCCAATTTATCACTGAGTCTTTTGTAAAACTACTTTCAGATCTGGTTCTGGATGGTCTAGCAACTTCAGCAACCTGGTAGTAATCAGAACGTTTCTTGATGTATTTGTAAACTTCATTTAGGATGTAATCCTCAGCTGTTAGTTCCTTTTGCTGCCCTGTGGTATCGTGCTTAAATTCAGAAACTACATCATTTGCATTTCCTCCATTAGCTAATTTGGAAATTGTTTCCATCACTCTTAACATAACAATTTCCCTCCTTCTTTATAAAATATATTTTCTACAAATTCTGCACTAACTGTGGTTTTTTGAGCTACTTGCAACATAATCTTTGTTACATAGGAAATCAATACATAGAACTTGGCACTAATTTCTTTCTCTTGTGGATGATAAAAAAAAACACAATTTTCCACAAATCTGTCAAATTGATCAAATTCGTAATTAACCATGCGAGTATCAGATTTGAGTTTTGGTCTCTTAAAAACCAATGATATTGTCAAGAACCATATTGGTATAGTCAAGGCCTGATCTCAGATTTGAAGTGATTCTGAATAAAGTCTAAAAGCTCACTTAGTTTACAAATTTTCTTCAATGCATCAACGTGGGCTCTGTTCACAAGATGCATTAAGTCCCATCGAAATTTGAAATTTTCTCCAAACAACTTTTTCATTTCGTTTTTAAATGGCTCGTTGTCCTTACAAAAAGCCCATCTCCAACCATTCCAGATACCTTGGATTTAATTGCTTCTTCAGATAGTTTCAAGTGATTAGGAGACTTCAACACATCAAAAATTTCATTGGCCAAAACTCCTGATTTGCTGCGTACTAAATTTATCCCAGCAAGTTTTACAGTCTTATCTTCTTCACTCATAACTAATACAACTAGCATGCTTAATCCCAAAATTGTTCCAATGTCAGCTGTTATTGTTACTGAAGTTTGTTCTAAGAACCACTTTACAGTTTGTTCTTTAAGTTGATTATCTAATAGCTCACAAATTGTCTCGCACGCATGTGTGCTATGATTCAAATTTCCAACCTCACAACCTGACCTATGTAATACAGCTAGAAGTACTGGATATAGAGCCCATGCAGTGTTTGTTTTCATTATGTAGTATAAGATGTTGCCACATAAGTCTTCTATGCGTTTAGTAGTGTTCCGAGAAGATGTTTTCATCACTTCATAAACAGCAGCTCTTTGATGATGCTGAAGTTTAATTAAATGTCTCTTCAGGTGGGTTTTCAGATTTCTAAACCATCTCTCTTGATTTTCTCCTTGTTTGCATATATAGGTTAAATCTTTAACATTGAAGTAACCTTTTATGTTAGAATGTTTGTCTGAAGCACATGCTTTGGGGTCTGTGCAAGCTATGCAATATAATGTAAACATTTTATCATCAGAAGCATCATCAATATCTTCTTGATTATCATCATCTTTATCCTCAACAGCTATATCTACATCAGGCATATTAGTGTCACTATTTGCAATGTTTTCCATTATATCACTTGGTACTGAAAATGAATCATCAGCATGCCCTAGATCCTTTTTTTCCACCAATTTGAATGTAGATTTGATCAAATCATTGTTCAGGATTTCTTGTATTGATTTACACTTGCTTAAATGGGCTATGGAAATGTCAAATTTGTTGCTTTTTGCTTTATTAGATTGGATGCAACACTTGAACTTGAAGGCATATTTGACTCTTCTCTTTATTAACCACAACAGCTTGGTGAGTTTCTTTTGTTAGGCGCAAAATTGCATTCAATGTCTTCTGGATTTGGGAATTTTCAAATTCCTCTAAAGCAGTTTTGTTAGTCTGATGCGCAGATTCCTCACTTACCTTTTGTTTCTTAGGTGGGGAGAAGCACTTTCTTCAGTCTGTGAAACATCTAGTGAAAAAATTTCATTTTCTAGATTAGCAGTTGATGAAGTTGGTTCATTTTTCTGAGGTCTAGCACTAGCACATTTTGTGAACAAACTAAATGACTGCTTTGCCGTATCTCTTTGCTGCACTTCATCCTGGTATTTCTTTACTGCAATATCTAAGCTGTGGGCCCAAACTCTGGGACTCTTGTATTGTAACAAATATTTTTTTTGGAATTAAAATGTTCCTCCCAGTTTTGCTTCTTTGAATATTTCTTCTTGCATTGACCACAAAAGTAACCCCTTTTAACACCCTCATTTTCTCCAACTTCATCAATATTAGGATCCATTATTGATTATTGACTACCTGAAAAAATACAAAATAAGTAAAAGTTAGTAAAATATAGTATGGTAAAAGTGAGTAAAAGTAAGTAAATATAGTACAATGAAAGTAAGTAAAAGTAAGTGCTTTAAACTTAGTAAAAGTAAGGAAGAGTAAGTAAAAGTAAGTAAAAGTAAGTTTAAACTTAACTAAACTTTTCAATTCTAGAGTCATGGTGGATTACTTAAAACCGCACAAGTAATTATCTGGCCAATTTATCAAACCTGGCCGAGATCAATGGAACATAGTCCAATCCTGATAATTTTATATTAAAAAAATATACGTTTTAATAAAATTTTAATTATCAAAACATTGAAGCTTAACAAAAAATAAAAATAATTGTTAAATATGGAATTACCAACTGAACTTAAAATAACTAAATTTGTAATTTAAAAAAATTGGTTTGTACAGAACGTATACGCAAAAAAATTGCATAACGTTTAGCGGATGAACAAAACCCAAACCCAAATTTACTTTTTCTCATGGTCAAATTTACTGGAGCAATGCTCCCAAGATCCCAGGAATCTGGAGTCATGTCCCGTCCACCATCCATCGACATTTGCAGCAACTCGGGAAAGTGCCTAAGTTAGGAAAATGGGTGCCACATGAATTGTCGGTCGACAATCTGAGGGTGCGGGTAAACATTAGCACAGCTTTATTCCCGTGAACTTCAAGATCCGTTTTTGCACCGTTAGTGACTGGTGATGAAAAGTGGATACTACCAGAATGTTAAGCGCCGTCGACAGTGGGTTTGTGCCGGAGAACCAGCGATACCACAGCCAAAACCAAATCTTCACCCTGGGAAGGTGTTGCTTAGTGTTTGCAGTGCTGGACTTACCTATAAGCTAAATAAGCTATAGCTTAGGGCCACACACCCTCGGGGGCCTCATTTTTTTAAATATATTTTTATTTTATCATTAGTTTTTATTCTTTAACACTAATTCATCAAAAATTATATAATATATATATTATTATTTTTTCTTTATCATTAACATTAATATAAAGAATAATAATTATAGTAATAATGACAACAATTGTAAAATACTTCGACAACTGTATGGTACATTAAGTTTTAAAGACTGCGGCAAATGGAATAAATCAATTAATTAGTTAAAAGGAACATTTTGTAACTAATTTAATTTTGTAATCATTAATAAATAATAATCATGTATAATTATTTTAAATTTTTTTACCCGAATTTTTTTAGAGAAGGGCCTCAAATTTCATATAGCTTAGGGCCTCAGCAGGTGAAAGTCCGGCCCTGAGTGTTTGGTGGGATAAAGGTGGTGTCATAAACTTTGAAACCTTACCACACAACCAAACAATCACCGCTCAAGTGGTGGTTAATCGGAAAGGAATCGTGTTCCACCACGACAACGCACGTCCTCATACCGCTCGGATCACTTCTGCAAAAATTGAGGAGCTTGGGTGGGAAAAACTTCCACATCCTCCATATTCTCCAGACCTTGCGCCTTCAGATTATCATCTCTTCAGGAGTCTGCAAAACTATCTTGACGAGAAAACAGTATACTTCTTAGATGACCTGCACACCAGTCTTTGTACATTTTTTGACTCAAAACCGCCTGAATTTTATAACATGGCATTGTAAAGCTTGTAGGACGTTGGCAGAGTGTCATTGATTCCGATGCAAAATCTATACTAGTTAAGAAGTTTCAGTTGAGTTTTTTTTGTCTTTCAAATTCCGATCTAAAAAACGACATTACTTTCGGATGACCTGATAAATAGTAAATTGAATAGTAAGCGCATAACATTCCTTCTTTACACAATGAGAAATATCTATTTGACTTTCAAAACCTGCAATAAAATAGATATTTGCGACAGATTAGAATAACAAAAAATTAATGGGCGTTGAGCAACCTCTAAATATTATCGTATCAAAACCAAGTTTTACAGTGCAAAAACTCTTCTTTTTTTTTCTACTTGAAGGTCAAAATATGAAAATAAAATAAACACACTAAATTAGTGGATTTTATTTTCAAGTTTTACAGGATTAATTAGCGTAGTAAATGTAACAAATTGCAAAGGTACCACGTAAAATATTGAAATGTTTTTATTTTTCTTTATAATTATGGACCACCCTAGTATATACTGTATATGTATGAGGGTAATTCAATAAGTATCCGCACTTTTTATTTTCACAACTTTATTTTCACATCTGATAGATTATAAACACATCACTTCTCAACATAGTCTCCCTGTTTCTCAATACACTTAGTCCAGCGATCTACAAGCTTCCTAACTTTACTTGCTGACGGCTGCGCTTTGAACTTCCTTGCAACGGGAGACTTTTGGATGCTTCCATTGCATGCTCTCTCGCAACAAACAGTTGACAGAAGAGCACAAGCGTAATTGTATGGACGTCTGCTCTCGTCTTTTGGCGCGGTATCATAATGAAGGTGAAAACGTTTTGGAGCGCATTATCACTGGAGATGAAACCTGGATCCATCACTATAAACCAGAAAGCAAACGACAGAGCATGCAATGGAAGCATCCAACATCTCCCCTTGCAAGGAAGTTCAAAGCGCAGCCGTTAGCAGGTAAAGTTAGGAAGCTTGTAGATCGCTGGACTAAGTGTATTGAGAAACAGAGAGACTATGTTGAGAAGTGATGTTTATAATCTATCAGATGTGAAAATAAAAAGTGCTGATACTTATTGAATTATCCTCTTGTGTATGTATACACTACCAGTCAAAAGTTTAAGTACACCCTGAAATATTCATAAATTTCAAATTTTGTTTAGTTTTTATTTATTAACTAATTTATCATGACACAAATTCATAAGTACAAACATGGGAACTTGAATAACAACAAATCAGGACAATTTACCAAAAGCAGTCTAAATTTTATTCATCAAAATAGCCTCCTCTTAGCAGCAATTCCAGCAGCAGAAATTCGAGCCATGCGACCAACAAGAGAAAGAAGATAGTCTGGTGAAAGCTGCTGCCAGCACTCTTATAAGACTTCCCAGAGCTTCTGAGCACTGGATGGCTGTTTGGCTTTCACTTGTCGATCCAGTTCATCCCACACTAGCTCGATGGGGTTTCAGATCCGGGGACTGTGCTGTCCATTCCATAACTGAGCGACGTTGCCGTTCTTTCTGCTTCAGGTAATATTGACACAGCTTAGAAGTGTGTTTAGGATCGTTCTCTTGCTGCATTATGAACTGTTAGCCAACTAGTCGCATCTAGATGGGATGGCATGGTGCTGTAGAATGCTGTGATAGCCACGTTGGTTCAGTATTCCAGTGACTTTGTGGAGATCTCCAACTTGCTCCTCTGCAAAACATCCCCAGACCATCACACTTTCTCCACACTGCTGTGTCATTTTTCACCTGCTCTGCGCCGCACAAATACTCTGTGTTTGGATCCAAAAACTTCGAATTTTGATTCGTCAGTCCAAGGACAAATTTCCACTGCTCAACAATCCATTTTTGGTGTTTTTAGCCCCAGGCTAGCCTTTCTTTTTGTTCTGGAGTCTCAGCATTGGTTTTCTTTGCTGCAGTTCGTCCTTTTAATCCTGCCTCTCTTAGTCTTCTCTGAACAGTTGATGTTGAAAATGTACTTCTGGAGTTGTTCAGCTGGGCTTTGATTTCAGGTGCTGTGAGGCGTCTGTTGCGCAGACTGGTGACTCAGATATACTTGTCCTCTGAGTCTGTTGTGGTTCTTGGTCGCCCTGACCTTTTGTGTTGCATCGTTATTAATATACCGTATTAAGTCGAAACGATGAGGTCCCGGATGGGTTAAAGAAATCTCTGCTATTTGCCAGACACTACAGTTCTTATATACAAAATATATATGTTGGTTACATTTACTGGTGTGTATATATATATATATATAATATATATATACACTGTATATATATATCAGCAAAAGCCTGGCGCTCCAGAAATGGATCTTCTGCACGAACGCTTCCAGAAAGCGAAAACTAGCGGGGCCCCATGAACACGACGGAACGCGCCTGAACGCTGCGTAAAAAGTACTCTGTTTGGTTTTATTTTTGTCTCATGAAAGACCATGAAGGAAAGCGTGGATGAATCCATTTTTTTTTTTTTTTCCCGAGGAGGGGGGTGCCCGCAAGGGTCCCTCAAGGGGCAAATGCCCTTCATTAAGGAGGGTGAAACCCCATAAATGGGTTAAGGAACTTAGGAAGGGGGGGCCCCTTGTAACGTAGGTTTAGGCCTCCAGGGGCAAGTTTCAGAGCGCCCCAACTTCCTCGGCCCAAACGCGGCGATACTACTACCGTTCCAAGTTTTTAAAATGCACACTCGAATTTGATTGACACGCTGAATATTTTGTCTGTAAACTTTGTCAACTTAAACGTCCCCATGTGAAATAGTCAACCGAATTTAAATCCGGACTGTTTCTTGGTCCATCTTCTGGCGCAATAAGATCGGGGTCATTGTTGTTGCAAGTATGCATTAGTATGCCAGGACCGATGACATGTAGCGCCGTCTTGCTAAAAAACATAATTCGCACCCTAACTCTCAATTTCAAGCAACATCATACTCGGATATCGTCACAATGATGGTTTGAATCAATTTTTACACATTTATCGAGGAAAACAAGATGTTTTCCTAAACAAGAAACGCCAACTGAAACCATCACAGACTAACGTTGGACTGTTCAGATACGCGATCCACTCGGAATCGCTTAAATGTTTTTAGACCAACGTCTTTCTTCGCAGTTCGATGCACTGAATTTTTTTAAATACTGACGTGATTAGCAGTTTCCCATACACACACACTTGAACGGGGATTGCTTTGGCTGCAAATGAGTTCACTTAGATTTTCAATGTTTGCCGGGGTTTTTGCCGTACGCGGTCGTCTACTTCCCAGCTTTCGCGCATGATTTCCCGTTTCACGATTTTTTTTTCCGACAAATGTGACCCACTACGTACGTACAAATGTCGAATAGGGTATGCTGTTTTACTATTATTTTAACACCGAAACCATTTTTCTCGCAAAGAAGTTTGATAGCAATTTTGGCTTCCGCAGTGCCATAACAACAATAATAATAATTCGCATAAAATAACAGAATTAACGAACAAACTTCGCTCGCTGCCAAAGCAAAACCGATTGCCGTGACGACAGCACCGTCAAGGACGGAGTACATCACTTAATTAGCTTGCCTAGCCTAGCCTATCACTGCAACCCATATCAATGCACCAACTACCTTCGCCTATCCTGATTCGACGAGTGATCTCAAAATTGGCCGTAAAATTACGATTTGACTAATGGGCAATTTTTTTCAACTTTTGTGTTGTTGGCTTTATTTTTTTTTAACTTATTGTTCAAGTTGAATTTGTAAAGATAATACTGATCCCATTTAAATAAATTACCTCTCTTTTTAGGGACAATCAAAAGAGCATAATAGGATTTCTGTTTCATTGTTATCCTTCCAATTGTGGTTACGTTGGTCCGGTGATAAAGGTGACCACTGTTTGGGGGAATAATATATATATATATATATATATATATATATATATATATGTTCTGCAGCTTAAATCCCGTCTCTATATGGGGTCGCTGTTCTTGATGAGTCTCCTCCATTCTCTTCTGTCACGCACCATGTCCTCGTCCAAATTTTTCTCCCGGATGTCTGCCGCCACGCAATCCCTCCACTTCGTCTTCGGTCTACCTCTTCTTCTCCGTCCCGGCACCTCCATTTCCAGCACCCAACGTCCCACTTAATCCTCCTCCTCCTTCTCATCCTGTGCCCATACCATCTCAGTCTGGCTTCTTGGACTTTTCTTGACGCCTTTACTACTATCACCGTTCCTCTAATACGTTCGTTTCTGATTCGATCCCTTCTAGTTACACCGCACATCCATCGCAACATTTTCATTTCAGCCACATCCATCTTTGTTACTAGTCTTCTTCATTGACACCGTCTCCATTCTGTACAACATGGCTGGCCTAACCACTGTTTTGAAGACCTTCCCTTTCAGCTTCACCGGCATCCTACGATCATAGAGAACTCCCGACACCTCTCTCCAGCTCCTCCATCTCGACTGTATCCTACGATTCACCTCTCCCTCTACTCCCCCCTCTGCCTCGATTGTTGATCCCAAGTAGTATTTAAAACGATCTACCGGTTTGATCAGTTCACCGTTTGTTTACATCACTCCCCCTCCATCCGGTTGTACTGTACATTACATCTCAGATATTCAGTCTTCTTCCGACTAACTTTCATACCTCTACTTTCCAATGCCTCCCTCCAATTTTCTAGCTGTTGTTCTACCTCCTGTCTTGTCTGCGCACAACACTACATCATCGGCACACATGCACCAAGGAGCAACCACTCTAACCTCCTTAGTCAACACATCCAACGCCACGTTGAATAGGAATGGACTCAGTGTGCTGACCCCTAATGCAGACCAACCCCAACTCCAAAACTCTCCGTCACACCAACACTACACCTCACTTTCGTCGTAACCCCTCTATACATTTCCTGAATCAATCTGACGTACTTCTCTCTTGTAAGTTATCAAATGTTCGTTCCTCTTTCTGAAGTACGTGTTTACAATTGCCATATCAAAAGAGACAGCCAAGTCCAAAACACTCACCTTCCCGATTTGCCTCTCCCAAACCATGTCCTCCATGTACTCTCCGTAACATCATTGTTATTTCCTACGTGTCCATTCAGGTCAGCACCAACTACCACACTCATTTTCTAGCACACACCATTTATTTCCAGCGAACTCCAGTAGGCTTCCTTCACTACTTCTGCGCATCCAATTTGCCGGGCGTATGCACTCACTATATTGAGCACATGATTCCCCCAGTTCAGTCTCATAGTCATTAGTGTATCACTCCTCCGGTTTATCTCCACAATACACTCACTGAGCTCCTTCATCAATATAATACCCACACCATTTCTACCTTCGACCGACGCTCCCGCTGTAAAACAGTTTATACCCTTCACCGAGCTCTCGCCTTATTTCCTTTCCAACGCGTTTCTTGTACGCAGAGCACATCTACTCTTCTTTTCTTCATCAAATCCACAATCTCCCTTCCTTTTCCAGTCATACTTCCCACGTTTAACGTAGCTATCCTCAGTCCCACCTGAGCTCGCTTCTTTAGCCCCACCCGCTCATGGTGCGGTAGCCCTCGTCCTGTCACAGAGTTAGGGCGATGTATCTGTGCGTCGCTTATGGGGTACGCCCTAGCCGTCATCGAATTTTCACTTTGAAGACTTATCATGTGGTTCTGGCTAGGTTTTCACGGCCGGATTCCCTTCCTGACGCCAACCCTCCCCATTTATCCGGACTTGGGACTGGCCGAGAGATAGGCTGGCTTGCCTGCCCCCCACCCCCCCCGGGATGGGTTATATATATATATATATATATGTTATACACAAGCCACTTGATTCCCCATAATACCCAATGTTTTATCTTCAATATTTAAAACAGCCCTTGAGATAAACCTCGTGTCCTCATCGACTCTTGCGACGCTCTCCCCCACCTTTTTCCTTTGTTCTTAAATGTTGCCTCGGCGCGTTTTGGACTCGTAGGAGAGATACGGGGAAAAAACCCGTTAGAAGATATCGCGCTTCGTCGGGAATGAGTGAAAGGCCAGGTGGCGCTCTGGTAATTCTCCGAGTAGGCCTTTGAGAGGGTTTGCTCGTTAAAAACTAAATTTGAGAGTTATTGAGTGAGATTCGAGATTTGAGTTTGAGAGAATATTGAGAGCCGTTAACCTAAACTACTGCGAGGGATGTAGTGGATGGGCAACGATAGAACTTAAATTATTTAATTAATGTGTTAAGACTAGTTTAAGAAAAAACCTGAACTTGACCGTACTATATTTCGAATTTGAGACTGAACTTGTAGCCAAATGTGACTTAAATTTATTGATTAAAAGCTACTCAAACAAACCATTTCATTATCAAATACACTAAAATCGGGGGTACAGAAGTAAACGGAGGATAAAGAATTCACGCAGAGGGTCACTAACTTAAAGATTTATTATAACTTCAATTTACTCATCGAGCATTTACAGTGACCTTCGAGAAAAAACACTGTAATAAGGGTCCGTCTCCCCTGACAACGGAAGATTTTTTTGCAAACTGGTGTTAGAAGAAGCGGGGAAAACGGATATTTTTATTACAACTGGTGTCAGAAGTGGGATCTTCCTTTTCTGATACCCCCCCCCAAAAACCTAAGTGAAAAAAAAGTGAAAAGTGCTCCAAGTGTGTATATGAGGGCTACCAGCTCGCAACAGACGGCGACGAACGACAACGTGAGGGTCACCCGATCGAGAACCGCTGCGTAGGCTGCTGCTACTGCTCAGGTCGAGTCGGCATCGCAACTTGCTACTGGACACCAAGCCGCAGGAGTATTAAACTTTCCCACCAACGTGGAAAGAGGTAAGCGACCCATCTTGTGTTGCGAGGTTTTTAGAGGACTAGTGGAGAGCCTCCCTACAACGGGCAGTTCCCCTAAATTAACCCCATCAAATCTTCATTTCTTTCCCCCCAAAATTTTGATATAAATAGAGCACCTTCCTTCCAATCGGTTCCCCTAGAATCGAGTTTGAGACTGATCCGGTTCCGAACCCATTTTTAGAACAATTTAGAGATTCAAATTTGGTCGAGTTTTGGCCGATCTCATTCGAGAACATGCCTCTTGGCAAGAAGAAATCAGTCCCAACCATGTATCAGCAACCACTCCCTACCCACTTCCCTCATCCCTATGTTCCCCCTTTCTATCCAATGTATCCGCACTTGTATTCCCCCAATGTAGACTTCCCCGCTCCCACGTTAATACTGTCCCGTATAACACGTAATGCACCTAAATTCCATAAAAAAATTGCCGGGTATAAGCACGCTCGATGTCTTCTATGTGAAGACAGGGGACACCTAGTTATTCATTGCCCCCATTGAAGGAGTGAAGACATTGAAGGAGCGTGAAAGGGATGAGAGCTATAGACGAGAGAATGAAGAGATCATCGGAGGGAATGGACCCCAAGAGGAGGCCGACGGTATGAAGATTACGAAAGAGGAGGAAGTAGGTACTCTTCCCCTTCCGAATATTCGAGAAGACGGAACTTCTCGCCGTATGAGAGAAACAGAGATAATTATGGTAACCCAAGATACGACAACAGGTATGAGTGGTAACCCCTGATATAACAGGTATGAGTGGTAACCCGTGATATAACAGGTATGAGTGGTAACCCGTGATATAGCAGGTATGAGTGGTAACCCGTGATATAGCAGGTATGAGTGGTAACCCGTGATATAGCAGGTATGAGTGGTAACCCGTGATATAGCAGGTATGAGTGGTAACCCGTGATATAGCAGGTATGAGTGGTAACCCCGATATAGCAGGTATGAGTGGTAACCCGTGATATAGCAGGTAT
The DNA here is from genome assembly GCA_023014485.1 of Bathynomus jamesi. Classification (NCBI taxonomy): domain Eukaryota; kingdom Metazoa; phylum Arthropoda; class Malacostraca; order Isopoda; family Cirolanidae; genus Bathynomus; species Bathynomus jamesi. Next base: position 60,037 of record JAJOZX010011330.1, read on the forward strand.
GAGTGGTAACCCGTGATATAGCAGGTATGAGTGGTAACCCGTGATATAGCAGGTATGAGTGGTAACCCGTGATATAGCAGGTATGAGTGGTAACCCGTGATATAGCAGGTATGAGTGGTAACCCGTGATATAGCAGGTATGAGTGGTAACCCCTGATATAGCAGGTATGAGTGGTAACCCCTGATATAGCAGGTATGAGTGGTAACCCCTGATATAGCAGGTATGAGTGGTAACCCCTGATATAGCAGGTATGAGTGGTAACCCCTGATATAGCAGGTATGAGTGGTAACCCCTGATATAGCAGGTATGAGTGGTAACCCCTGATATAGCAGGTATGAGTGGTAACCCCTGATATAGCAGGTATGAGTGGTAACCCCTGATATAGCAGGTATGAGTGGTAACCCCTGATATAGCAGGTATGAGTGGTAACCCCTGATATAGCAGGTATGAGTGGTAACCCCTGATATAGCAGGTATGAGTGGTAACCCCTGATATAGCAGGTATGAGTGGTAACCCCTGATATAGCAGGTATGAGTGGTAACCCCTGATATAGCAGGTATGAGTGGTAACCCCTGATATAGCAGGTATGAGTGGTAACCCCTGATATAGCAGGTATGAGTGGTAACCCCTGATATAGCAGGTATGAGTGGTAACCCCTGATATAGCAGGTATGAGTGGTAACCCCTGATATAGCAGGTATGAGTGGTAACCCCTGATATAGCAGGTATGAGTGGTAACCCCTGATATAGCAGGTATGAGTGGTAACCCCTGATATAGCAGGTATGAGTGGTAACCCCTGATATAGCAGGTATGAGTGGTAACCCCTGATATAGCAGGTATGAGTGGTAACCCCTGATATAGCAGGTATGAGTGGTAACCCCTGATATAGCAGGTATGAGTGGTAACCCCTGATATAGCAGGTATGAGTGGTAACCCCTGATATAGCAGGTATGAGTGGTAACCCCTGATACGACAAAGACTACTCCCCTTACGACAGGAGAAACGGAGGTTACCCCTCCCCGAACAGGAATGGAGGCAGGCATCCCGACAAAAGAACGGACCGAAGTCCGTCACCCTATCGGAGATACGACCAGGAAAGAGAACCTAACCGCGGAAGACGCCCAGAAAAAGAATGGGAAAAAGGGCGAGATAATTCTCCGCGGCCCCGAAGAAATGACCCCTCAACCGAAAGGGACCTTTTTCCCCGTCGAGTGTCATCTAAGGATGAGGAAGAGGTAAAACAAGACAAAAAACTGAAATTGAAGTCAATATTGGTAAGGAGAAAAGAAGACAAAGGCAGGGACCGGGACAGAAGAGATAAAGGTGAGAAAGTGAAAGTGAACGAATGGGATGAAAGAGAGAGAAAAAATCTCACAAATAAGGAAGCAAAAGAGATGAATGAAATGTATGAAAGGAATGAAAGACGCAGCTTCAATAATGATACGAAAGAGGAGTGTCTAAATGTTTATGAAACGAGCGATATTGAAAGTGCATATACGGTGCGAGAGGACGGAGTCTGCAGAATGATTTGACCTTGAGAGCGGAGTCTCCCTCATGCAGACATCATAACGAGTGCGAGGAAAGAACAGAAAGTGACCTTGACTTTGAGGTAAAGTCTCAGTCGGAGGACACAGACGCGGTGTGTGCGAGAAAAATGTATGAGATGTTTGAATTAAGCGAGAAAGAAATTGAAGGAATGCAAGAATTAAAACCTGAGAGCGAGTTAGATGATAGTGTGATAGATGAGAACACGAAAAACCGAAGGGAAATTGATCCCCCAACGGAAGCACAATGGGTAAATGGAGTATATATTGTGTTCATGCGACGTGAATGAGACAACGTGACGAAGAATGACTCGTGTTTGTATTGTGGGAATGGAAGCAGTTTGAATCCGACGAACAAAATGTAAATTGCGAAAATGAATTAAAAACGAGCGAGGAAAATATCGTGATAATGGACGCGGATGAATTGGCTATACAGGAAATGATGGAATTCGGCGAGACATAAATGAAGTAGCTCCCTCGAATGATTGCCCCTGGGAATCGACCAGGGTAAAAATAAACGAAAGTTGCGTGAGGGAGAATGCAGAGAAACAAATAATGAATGAAAACGGTCCCATGATGTCCCTTGAACTTTTGAACGAAGGGGCCGATGTTTGTTTAACAAGGGAAGGGTCAATTGACACTTGAATTTCTACCCCAAGTCGAAATTACGAGTTATAGCCGTAAGGCGGTAAATGACGAAGTCCTAACCACCATGGGACAAATAGAAAAAAATAGGCATTGAGCGCGAGAAATATGATCTTACTGCGTTGCTCGTTAAAGAATTGCCTGAGGGACTAAACTTTATTTTAGGGGCGGATTTCATCCGAGTAAACCTCATACATATTGCAGGTAAAGGCACGGGGTTTGTGGCGTACATAAATGAGATACAAATCCCCTTGAGTGCGAAATTGATAGGAGCCCCAAACCAAGAAGACCAAAGCGCGGAGAGAAAAGAAGTAAACATCCTCCCTCTCCCATTAGTACGAGGGTCCACTTCCATTGCCCCTTTAGCTGGAGCAATTTTAGAAGCACGGACTCCTTCCCCGTTGAAGGAGGGATCCACTCTAATCGTAGAGGCGAAACCCCTTTAACCTAAGGGTAGAACCGCAACTAGTTTGCGTGAACGAAGAAAGGAATGTATCCGTTATCGTGCCAAATGAATCCGCCAACGATAGAGTTAAAGTTACGGGAGAAAGGACAAAGCTGGCGGGAGAAGTTTTACGATACTGCGATTGCGAAGGGAAAAACCCTGTAGCGCGCCAAACGAATGCTCTTCCAACGGCGAAGAACCCAAGAAAGAAGTGAGTGAAAAAGAGATCAATCAAGTCATGAACTACAAGCGTAAATGGTCTGAAGATGAAATTTCAGAGGAAATTTATAACATGGAAATGATGATCGATTTCTCGTTAACCCCTAAGTCTGCAGAGCCGGAAAGAAGGGAAGTACGAAAATTTGTGAAAAATACTAAAGTAGACCCCGAAGAAGGGAATAGGTTGAAAACCCTTCTTAAGGACTATATTGGACAAAAGAAGAGAAAATTAAACGAGACTGAAATTGTAACAGAAGATGAGGAAACAAACGAGATGAATTACGTACGCCAGAAGAATAAACGCAATTATAGTGACGAAAGGAAAAGGGAGATAACAAATGAACCGCACCGTTTCCGCTGTCGATACGAAGAAACGGATAGTTTGCGGTCGCACGCAGGTCGACCACCAGAACTCATTTAAAGGCCCTGATTGCTGGTCTCGAAGATGAACTTATCGGCTAACGTTTAGAAGGCGATCGAACGAGTAAACAAGACACGCACACTAATTAAACCAAAGGGAACAAATGGGTTAAACTCTTCCCCGGGACAATAAAGAAAAATGTTTTCCTTTTAACAAATCTTTTACCATTTAATATATAACTGGTTAGAAGAATGGCTTCGTGCTAGGAGACAGGGTCGTAGTTAATGATAGTGAATCGGGGTGGTTAGATGTAGGTAGCAGTGTCCCACAGGGTTCAGTGTTAGGCCCATTGCTATTCGTAACTAGAAACGTGTCAAAATTCGCGGACGATACTAAAATAGGCGGTAAGGTTGTTAACGAGGACGATAGAAATAGGCTCCAAGACGATGTAAATAGGATTATGGAGTGGACAGATAAGTGGCAGATGCAATTTAACGTAGACAAATGTAAAGTTTTGCATATAGGTTCTCGTAACAATAATTACACGTACACGATGGATGATAGGGAGTTGACGAGGAAGTAGATTTAGGCCTACGCGTATCTAAGGATTTAAAGGTTAGGAACCAGTGCCTGGAGTCTTGCGCAAAAGCTAATAGGATGTTAGGCTTCATAGCGCGTAATTTCGAATTTAAATCGAAGGATATTATATTGCCCCTTTACAAGTCCCTAGTCAGGCTTCATTTAGAATATGCCGTTCAGTTTTGGTGCCCGTACTTGCGTGAGGATATTGATAGGTTAGAAAGGGTTCAGCGTCGTGCCACGAAACATTCCGTCATTGCGCAACAAGCCTTATGAAGATAGGATTAAAGAGTTAGACCTGTATTCACTCGAAACTAGGAGATTAAGGGGGGAGTTTATTGAAGTTTTCAAAATCGTTAATAACATCGATAACGTAAATTTTGACAAATTGTTTACTTTCGATAATAGTAATACTCGTAATAACGGATTTAAGTTGCGTGGCAGACGTTTCATTACTAATATCGCTAAAAACTTCTTTACGTTTAAAGTAATTGATAAATGGAATAATCTTCCCGCGCCCGTCGTGAACTCTACCAGCGTTAATGTGTTTAAGAACCGTCTTGACAGATATTTTAAAAATATTAACGTTTAAAATAAAAAAAAATAAAAATTACCAACAGGAGCTCTTCGGGTGGTGGTCGAGGATGAGTCTGTTGTCGATTAATGCCAGCGTGTGATGCCAGCAATAAAAAAAAAAAAATAGACTAACACGAACGTAGATGTAGCTCGTAGAGTAAACTAACCCACTTTTTGTTTAACTTTACGTATTTTTTTTTTCTTATCCTCTCCTTACTTTGCATGTCTGTAACTCTCTCTTCTTGCATGTTTGTACTTTGCATGGTATGTCAGTGAGTTAAGACTGTGTTTGCATGGTTTGTAAGCGTTCTTATTTTACTACTTTTCATCGTTCACCCCTCTCCTATTCTCTCAGACTGTTTTTCTGACTTGTCGGCAGTGGCCGGCGGATGATGATGGTGTCTTTTTTCTCTTTTTTTGAATGAATATTAACCCACGAGTGATAGGTGTTCCTCCTTACTTAACCCCTTATTCTCTTCTCTTAACCCCCTACTCTTTCCTTTCTCTCGGGCTAACCTTAGAGTGGATCTTAGGGTCTTTGTTAGCCTTAGCTTCTGTAGATCTGTAGATAATCAAATTAATCTCCCCCCCCCCCTCGGAAAGCTGACTGAAAGGCATGATTCATGTTGGGAGTTAACAATGTTCACGTAACTATATATATATTTTATATCGTGTTTCATACTGGTTTATATATATTTGTTATTAATAATATTTGATAAATTTATACATTTGATATCGTAACGATTGACTCAGAAATTGGTAACGAGGGAATATTCACGCGAAAACAGTCGGTATAAATGCATAGGTTGGAAATAGTAATATGATGAGATAGTATGTTTCGCGCGTCCAAATCAGCTCTCAAATTCCTTGAGTTCAAGGGAATCGAGTGGAAAATTTATAAAAAAGAATTCATTAAGATTTCGAGAGAAGAAATTTTCTTGTTTATCATTGCTCATATAAAATATTTTTGTTTTGTCTTAACGAAATTGCTCCTGAATTAATCATGATCCCCATCCTCTTAACCCTCTGCGTTATACACGTTGGGGCGCAAACCTTCTCAAATCACGGAGTCCCTTTTCCAACCAATGGCTCCCTAATTCTGCAAGGCCCCACGTACACTTTCAATGCACGTTTCAGTCTGAAGCCCAATTATCGAAGCCTACTAATCCTGAACCACCTCGTGATTTCGAGATCACGTATATCGTGAACTCATTTACGAAGGAGGCCCTTCACCACTTCAACGCTTCCCTGTCTAAGGGAATAGACCTTCAGGATGTAACCCGGTACCTGCGCAGGGTCGCCACGCCACCCTCACCCTGTGTCTTGCGTTGGGAATAGCAGTCATCGGAATTGCGATCTGGAAGAGACGGTGCTGTCGCCGAGATCCTCCACCGGTACCAAGTGCCAGGTTTGAAATCCCGGCATCGGGTTCCCCGGAAGAAATTTCGAACAAATGGGTCCCCGGAAGAAATTCCGATGACCAGATCACCGACGCCCCCAAGAAGCCCCCCCTCATGAATTTCGCTTTTCACCGACGAGCCCAAGTTTCGTCAGAAGATTGTCCTCGGTAATTCAGTCATATCTTACGCCAGAATCAGCACCTAACGTTGGCTACGAGGAAATGGGCATTCCCGAAATTAAGACTTAAACCATTTCTCCCATCTGGCCCCTTTGTGTTTTTCCCCATTTTTAATACTTATGAAAAAACGACCGAATAAAGGTAGTTTAATTTATTGAATTGCTAAAGTAGTAACTTCATTCGGTAGTTAATGCGTAACTAACTGACAATTAGTGATAAGTGTTTGATTTTTAAATACGTAATATTTTTCTTCAGTGATTAGTGCTTAACGAATTAGTGTTCGATTTACGAGCCTTACTGAAATGACCTCGTTGTGCAACTTATAAATTTCTTCGTCTGTGTATTTCAAATTTTCTCCCTGCTATATCGCTTTCCTTTATTTATTTATTTTAAAAGCATATTAATTTATAAAACCATTATGATATCATTTTGTCATAAAGCGAGATTGCGAAAGTCTCTCGAAAGCAACTTTCTGTAAATAGAGATCAGATGCTGACCAACTTGTTATTACGCTGACGATGCGGGTAAAGCTTACATTCGAAATAATTGCTGACCGTACCTGATAACTAAATTATACTGCAAATATAAATTCATATAATTTCATTCGGTTAACTAATAAGTAGGCTTTCGTCTTTCGGTTGAGTATGCAAATTTTAGTAGAGAAAAAGAAAAAAAAGTTTTTCCATTTTTACTTATAAAATTTATGAACTTTGAGATTTATGAAAATTTAATTTAGTCATCCCTTTGGAAAACTATAAGAGTCGTTAGGCGCCTCGTCGTACGAATTATTCCTCCTAAAGAAAGCAATTTCCACCCCACGTTACAAGAATTAATCGTCCTAAACCAGTAGACGCATTTTTCATGATGTTAACTTAAATGAAAATGACACTATATTGAAGACTGATCCGTTTCCACATCGGATTATTTAATTTAGGGAAAGGCGTTGCCCTTATAAGACTCAGAAATTAAAATTTCTCCGTATAATGTGATCTTGCTGTGTATTTCTTTTCTAAAACCTACCCTTTCCTCTACTTATATATTAATTACACGGTGAGTCAATACTGACTCACGGTATTTATGTAAATAAAATTTTAGCTTATTGATTTGACAACTTCCAATTTATTTATAAATAGTAAGCAAGCTTAACTAGATTAATGTTCGATTGAATTTCTCTCATTTTCATTGTAACTACGCGTTCTAACATATCTGGATAGACCTAAGTAACCTAAATTCGTGTTTTGAGAATTGCCTCTCCACTACGAATCATTTCCGTTCACGGAGCATTTATCTTTCCATATTCACGGACTATAGAAGTCCTTCGTTCGGCCTCAAGTACCCTCAAGGACTCGATACTTTTTTTTTTTTTTTTTTTTTTTTTTTGGAAGGAACGAATTTGTTATACACAAGCCACTTGATTCCCCATAATACCCCATGTTTTATCTTCAATATTTAAAACAGCCCTTGAGATAAACCTCGAGTGTCCTCATCGACTCGTGCGACGCTCCCCCCCCCCTTTTTTCTTTGTTCTTAAATGCTTTCCTGGCGCGTTTTGGACTCGTAGGAGGGATGGAGTACGAAAACAGATGCGAACCCGGCAGAAGATATCTGGCGCTTCGTCGGGAATGAGTGAAAGGCCGGGTGGCGCTCTGGTACTTCTCCGAGTAGGCCTTTAAGAGGGTTTGCTCGTTTAAGACTAAATTTGAGTTATTGAGTGAGATTCGAGATTTTGAGTTTGAGGAAATATTGAGAGCCGTTAACCTAAACTACTGCGAGGGATGTAGTGGATGGGCAACGATAGAACTTAAATTATTTAATTAATGTTAAGACTAGTTTAAGAAAAAACCTGAACTTGACCGTACTATATTTCGAATTTGAGACTGAACTTGTAGCCAAATGTGACTTAAATTTATTGATTAAAAGCTATTCAAACAAACCATTTCATTATCAAATACACACTAAAATCGGGGGTACAGAAGTAAGCGGAGGATAAAGAATTCACGCAGAGGGTCACTAACTTAAAGAAAGATTTATTATAACTTCAATTTACTCATCGAGCATTTACAGTGACCTTCGAGAAAAAACACTTTGTAATAAGGGTCCGTCTCCCCTGACGGAAGATTTTTATTACAAACTAGTGTCAGAAGAAGTGGGGAAAACGGATATTTTTATTACATATATATATATATATATATATATATTGTGTGTGTAAAGAACGACGCTTGTGTAGAAGAGCGTTCCGCACAAGATGAGGAGGGAGAACGAGCAAATGAAAAATGAGGTACGCTCTTCTACACAAGCGTCGTTCTTTACATTAATTATACTGTGTTTTGTTTGCAGTCAAAATGTATATATGTACGGCATGCGAAGGTGCCCCCTCAGGGCATTTGATTCCTCTCGTATGTAGGAGAATTACGAGTACTGACTAATCGGGGTCCTTGGTGTAGTGGTTAACATATTCGACCGGCAATTGGATGATCCGTGGTTCGATTCCCGAGAGGTACCTCATTTTTCATTTGCTCGTTCTCCCTCCTCATCTTATGCGGAACGCTATTCTACACAAGCGTCGTTCTTTACATTAATTATACTGGTGTTTGCAGTTAAAATATATATAGGGTGGAGTGAAAATGGACCAAAAATTTTTTTTTTCAAATATCGAATTGGAATAACTGCAAAAGTTGTCAACGGGCTACTGTCAATGTTCTCAAAATTTGATGTCGCTTGAATTAATTGTTCAGGGTCCCCAGCGAGGGCAAAAAAGCGCTTCCTAATTTGAACATTTCTGGCAGCATTCCGCTACTTTGTGTGTGTATATATATATATATGTGTGTGTGTGTATATATATATATATATATATATATATATATATATATATATATACACTCACCACGTGGAGGTAGCTGCACATAGAGTTCCAGCCTAGCCCATTCCAACCATCCAACCTTATTATGGACTTTTGTCTAAGTCTTATTCCTTTTCCTGCTTATCGAACGAACTATTTTGTGATTTAGTATTGAAAAATGGCATTATGTTCCTTGATTCCAATCTCACTCGGATGAATCCATCCCTTCGTTCTTTTCCACAAACTAGAGCTGCTGCTTCTGTTACTAGCTTAATACATCTTTCTACGGCCTGTGTGTGACATGGCATCCCAAATATGCCTCCAAAATCGGACTGTTTGGAAGCGAGCTCTCTCAATTCCTTCTCCGTTAATTGCTGCAAAAGCGGAAGACTTAATCGTCCTTCTTCTTTCCAGTTAATAAGATCAATGTATTATTTTGCTCCAAAATTCAGCCTTGGTATTGTAGACTTTCGGATTTCCTTTTGTGTTTTGCTTCTTGCAAGCATAATTCTTCGAATTGCCAGCTCTCAGATGTGCTTCTTCCTGATCATCGGTGATCATGGAGAGCAATAGGTTCTCTGGGTGAGCAAAATAAGCGTTGCATGGTATTGAAGGATCCACAACGTTTCTCAGCTCAAGTGGAAGGTATCTTAATCTTGAAATGGTTTCCCAGACACGTCTTCCTCCTTCTGTGCATGAAGATTTTGACTTAATGGTAAACCACATTGGAGCATAAACTTTCATTACAAATGTTGCTAATGCACGAAGGTTCTGATGGTTTATCTTTAGCAATGTATAAGCGTAGAATTCGATTTGCTGTAGTTATCCACCTTGCATGAGATAAAGTTCCTGGATTTTTTGCAGACAAATCCTGAGCGCATTTACCAGAGCACACAGCTTTACAGATTTCAAGCAAATACTTCTGCTCCGTACTTAAGTCTTCATTTGCTATGTTATGGTATATCAGCTTCAGTTTTATCAAACCCTGCAACTGGAAGTTGTTCACAATTTTTCAGTGCTTTGCCAGTTGTTCCAGAAAAGGTATCAGGTCCTGTTGTGCTCCCATCACTGTGATATAACAAGTGGCGAAGTGGAAGTTCGTTAGCGTGCAATTGACATATTAGCCATTGCAAAGGTCTACCTAATGCCAATTCTAAAAGGCTAATAATTCCATTATGCCTTCCTGTGTTTACAGGAGTTCCATCACATCCAATAGCCACCAGTTCATCAATGTTTTGAACATTTTCTGATAAAAACTGAATTAACGAATCTTTAATACCATGAGCAGTACCAGAGACAGGTGCAATATGATCAACATAGCAAGACTCTGTTTCTCTTACTAAGGTTGTGTGTTCTTCAATGACCGACTTGTAATAATAATTTTTGCCTTGCTTGATATGACATTTAGTTTTATCTTTTCTTCCATCAAAATATAGAGCTTTCAAGTGTTCCTCATTATCTTGTTGCATTTTACGCTGTATTTTCGTCCTTTCTCTTCTAATTTTACTCCTGTCAATTACGAGGGAGGTATCCTCATTTCCTATTAGACCAACATCTTGCAGGGCAGCAGATGCCAAAGATGCACCTGCCCGGTCAGATATGCCGTATCTATCACAAACTTGCGCAACATTTCCTAAATTAACTCTCATTTGTTGATGCGAGTTAGACGGTCTAGCTCTAGCATCATCAACAGCTCTTTGTTTGGGTCGGGTTTGATTCTTTCCCTGAGCAAGCTGAACTGTCACACTCAGATTCAGAAGAATCAAGGCCTAGGCCTACACCATCATCATTAGTTGAAATGCTTTTGCTAATTCGAGAAAGTTCCACCTCTTTTCATTTCATATTTTTTTTTAAAGTTTTCCAGTTGTTATTTTATCTATGTTCCCAATTGCCATTTTTCTATCTCCTCTTTGATCAGTGAGAAATTTTTGCTCAATGCGAGGAACCTTTTTAGTTTTATCACAGTGACATGAATCAAACTCACATTTGCAGCTAGCAATATCAAATAAATTTTTAGCTTTTTCTCTGAACAACTGTAATTTGTTTTGATAATTTGGGTTTCCTTTTCTTCCTTTGTATGGCTTTATCAACACCATATATTTATTATGATAGGACCGAATAAGCTGCAAAACTCTTTTGAGAGAAACTTGGAATTGAGGCCTTTACCCCCAAATATTTTCAATATCTAAAGCGACTCTTTCTGATACGTCAGAGACTGCAGGATCTTTATTATTAGCGAACTTTATGTCAGCTCTTACCCATAAATAATGTCTAACCATTTCTTCATAGGTTGGAAGCTTATTGCTATTTAGTTCTTTAGCAGCGCCAAAAATTGGCATGTACTACACTGCCTTGTCTTTACTTTTTTATCCATTTTAATATTTCTGAAAAAAATAGAATTAATGTAATTAAATCAGAGAATTACAAGAAATAAATATTCATGCATGCAAAAACGGTTAAGTAGTTATCCTAATAGGCTAAGCTAAACTGTAACACATCTCGTCACTGCACGCACTATGGAAGACAGTGACTGAGGCTCAAAATGTGACGGTTTTTCAAGGTCATTGGGGAGCCTCTTACTGAAGCAGCAACTAGTTCAAATTTGGTGGAAATTTAAATTAGCGTCATTTACAACTTTTCCTCGGTATTCCAAAATGATATTCTAAAATTCATATTTTCGCTCCACCTTATATATATATATATATATATATAATATATAATATATATATATATAACCTCAAACTAAACCCAATTACCACTCAAACAACACTGGAAAATAGGAAAGACAGGATGTGTAGTGTTCCCAAATTAAAGGCCCGACGAGGAACCTCCTCAACACTGAAGGAAAATAGCTTGGTTTTCGGGGGGGCCAAGGCTTTTTAACCAGCTTCCAAAAGACCTCAGAAACGTCAAGTTTTCGAGAGAAGACTAGATGCCTGGCTCAGGATGGTACCAGATGAGCCGGGTGTACCTGGCTATGTACGGTGGAGAGCACGAGGAAGCAACTCGCTCCTCCACCAAGCCAGACTTAGAGGCGGTGCCACCAGCTTGACCTTCCTGTGAAGAGAGACCAACGCACGGAACAGCAACGAGGTGAACGAGGCTATATTGCGTGCGTATAAATCATAATAAACTATGTGAAAATATCGAGCAGGTTAGGTATTAGTAGTTAGTTTGTACTGTTATTTATGGATGTGTGGAAGAAGTTCTTTCGCATCGCGATTCATCTTTTACACACGCTCCAAACTGATTAAGGTTGCGCAGATTTTTTTTTTAACTGCCTCCACCGTTTATAATTGGTGGTGTGAATGAGCGTAACGTGGATTCAATTGCGTGACCTCCGACTCATTGCCAATTGTATAGCTTCCGGTTTTAAGAACGTTGGTTCATATTGATCGTGTGACGAGTTCTCCTTAATAGTTATTTTAGAGTAGTCCAACTGAAATTGGTGTAAGAAGCCATTTCTATGAAGACGAAGCGTGGCCCTAGGTTTCAGTTTCATATTCCGCTTTTCTCGCGTATTGAGCGCGTAAATCTTATAAAGTGTGGCTTTCGAGAGGTCCTTAATCGGACTTGTATAAGAGAAATGGGAGGGGGTGTCATTGTTTTATTCTCCTTTATTTCCCGTTTGATTGTTAATTCTTAACGTTTTTTCCTTTTAATTTTCGGTTCGTAAGTCGTGAGACTGTGGCTGTTTTAGTCGCATTCCACTTACACGAGCTAAACATTTATATTTCTCATTCTGAAATCTTAACGCAAAATCTGTAATTTTGAAGGAGTCACTTTCACGAGAATAATAATAATAATAATAATAATAAAAAAATTATCAGTATCAGAGATTTTAAATGGAATTTGGTACCACCTTTTTGGGAAGCAAAGAATTAGAAAATCAAGATGAGTGAGTCGATCGAGTTTGAAAACTACTCAAAAGCAACAATTTTTCGGGTTGGTTGGCATTATGGAGTAGTAGTAGTAAGTATTTCTTCGTTTCATACAGTATTTGAACTACCTTAGAACGAAAATGTCTCCATTGTGAGATGGCGTCATCGCTGTTTGCTTTCAAGATGTATGATTAAATTTGAAATTTAATGCTAAGAACGTGTCGTATTAAATATTACCCGAGCTTTCAATGTTTTAAAATGGTCCGCAAAACTTGAATCGTCTCATAGGTTTAATTTTCCGTTTTATAAACGATTTTATGCGCCTCTGATTTTATATAGTAAATGTACAGCATTCAAATGTACTCATACCGTGGTAGAGTGGTCAGTAAATGTCATTTACATATTTAATTTATATTTCAGCAATCGATCCAGGCAAATGTCGATTTTTCTTCTCTGTCCACTTTAAATCGTGTCCTCGTCTATATCCCTCTTATGAAAAAAACGTTTCATATTTGTCTCTGAATGGACTTTAATGGTCCACGTGTTCACACAATACCAAGTTTGGTTACGTGTCAGCCGAAAACTCAGGCTAAAAAGTTAATTTATCAGGAATCTAATATTGTGTATGTAATAAATCTTGCATGAACTTCATAAGCTTATCGCATTGTTTTGAAAACACTAGAGAGTTTGTCTGTTCGAGGTTTGAAATTTTTATTTAAATTAGTCATTTTATTCTAAATCATGTAAAATTTGGCGCACGAAACCGTTAGTTTAGTTTTGCATACAAAACATTTTTTTTTTCTTTTTCTGAAATGTTTCCGGAAAATCTATTGAAAGACGTGGCGAATCCGCTTCCGAAATTGTTCCTGTACGCGTTTCAGCGCATTCTGATGGCGGTTAGGATAATTCTGTTACAATTGCACTTGCCAAAGAATTTCTACACCGTTAAAAGCATCCACGGATGTTGGTTTTAATCAGGACGGTGGTTGTTCAAGGTTCCTCTGCAGGGTGAAGATTGTTCTAGTGTCAAAGAGGGTTCTTTAAGCCCTTGGTGAAGGGTACGTCACTATTTCGTGACGGTTTCCTTATCCGTTTTCTTTTCACATCCTCCTTGAAGGGATCATGGTTTTCGCTTTTAATTAATTGTTCATTGAAGAAAATCGGGCTTTCTTTTCACTACGTTTACGCTGTAAACTGTACCTAATGCACATGATGCGAGCTGCTGCTGCTCTCTGTTGTACCATGTTTAGAGCTTCCATACGTCCCGGTTTTTCCGGGACCAGACTCTCTGAGTTTGTGTCCTGATGTCCCAGCATGTATGTAGCATGGACGCCTAAACCTCTCCGCTTTGAAAATACATAGAAATATTACATTTTCCAAGTCACAAAACATAAGAATGTCTGAAATTGTAGTACGTGCATGTTAAGTGATTTGTCTCAGCAATTCTTCGCCTCTTACCGTCTTCAATCCCTCTCTCTTCGCCGCAGTTACCTCACTCTCTATCTACTATTTCTATTATAACGTTATAACGGACACTGCTCTTCTGAAAACACTAACTGCATGCCTCTTCCTTTAAGGAGAGCATCCAGACCAGACTTTCGACATATTCTCGTTCCCTTTCTGTCCAACGCTCCAACGCGAGGGTTAATCGGTATTCTTAATCTTTCATCTACTCAACAGATCAACTCTGGAACAAACTTCCCCAATCCATCTTTCCCCCCCGTTTCAAACGCAGTGTCCAGGCATCTCGAGAACTTTGGAGCTTGATTTTGGCTCATCTTCTATGCGGGGGAGCCAGTTTTGCAGGCATTCGCCGTTGGCCTCCTTCATTAAAGAGAACACACCATGTACAAAAAGTTACTAATTGTGATACTTTTAAATCTGTCTTGCTGCTTACAATCAAATTATGCTACCTATATTAGGGTAAATATAACAAGTACCAGTATATATATTTCAGGGTGGGGTGGAATATATATATACTGTATATATATATATATATATATATATGATGAATAAAACCACGCAGGGAAAAGAAACACAGTGGTGCTCAAGCGCTTTTGTCTAATGACATCCTCAGGAACACTGAACACTGTTCCTGAGGATGTCATTAGACGAAAGCGCTTGAGCACCACTTTGTGTTTTTTTTCCCTTCGTGGTTTTATTCATCATAAATATTTTTCACGTGTCACTTTCGTGAAATAATTTTCATATATACAGGGTGTCCCATAAGTCCGGCATCATAGGAGAAATTCATATTTTTCTATTTCTACAAACCATAATTCATATTTTTCTTATGCTCGGGATGCCAATTTCCCGTCCACCATTCTGTTCAGTGACGAGGCTGTTTTTTATGGAAATGGTGAGGTAAATCGACAGAACACCCGCTACTGGTCTCAAAACAACCCTCACTGGTATACCTCTTCAAAGGAACAAGGTGCATCTCGGGGTGATGGTATGGTGTGGCATTTGGAAGGATCGCATCATAGGCCCCCTCTTTTTCGATGAACATGTCACTGGAGGCACCTACCTACGTACGCTCAAGGAAGAAGCATTTCCCAGCGTCTTGAACGAAGAAGGAAATTTCCCAACATAGTTCCAGCAAGACGGCGCTCCTGCACATTACAGCACCCAAGTAAGGAATACCGTACCAACAATTCCCTGGTCATTGGATAGGACGTCGAGGGCCTGTGGAATGGCCAGCTAGAAGCCCGGATCTCACGCCACTAGATTTTTATCTCTGGGGCCATTTGAAAGCGCCGGTATACGCAGAGAAAATTAGGAGTGTTGAACATTTGCGGCAGCGCATTATTGGGGCATGTAACACCATTATTCCTGACATCATTCATCGTGTGCTTGCTGACTGGGTATCACGTCTGAATTTGTGTATTGAAAACAATGGTGGACATATTGAGCACGTTTTTTTATTATTTTTCCTATGATACCGGACTTATGGGACACCCTGTATATATGTATATATAATATATAAAATTAGGTTTAAAACATTGCTTTTTTAATTACGTAATTATAATTATTCGTAGTGCTAAACATTTTTAAAAGTTGTTAGGCCTAAATAATAAGTTATATTCTTAGTTATAGTTGTACATGATTATAAAAATACGTGTGTATTTCTCGATTTTTAGGTGTCTGCTGAGAGGTTTCTTTTCTTTATCTTGTAAATTTGTTTGATTTCCTCGAATGATCAACATGGAAGTCTATATTGTTGGTGACATGGGAACTGCAACGACTACAATTATGTACTTAATATCATGCGTTAATTGCCATTGGTCGGTGAAAATTTTAATTTATTGCATTAATGCTTTTCCTCGTTTATTTGAGTTACATAAACTAGCGATTCCCAACCCGTTATATCTCGAGGGCACCCCGGACGATTTTCGTCGTCTTCCACCGTTCAACATCCAGTTCCCCCACCCCCTTTCCTCTTCCCTTCCATTAAGACCACGTACCTTACATCAAAATGAGGCTACACGGTTTTTGTATGGACCTTAATAAATGGTGACTGTTTTGTTCGATTTTAAATTTCCATTTGTTCAGTAACTTTATATTATAGAGTTGTCAGTTACTTAATTTTGGGTCATTTTCATTCAATTTCACGCCACTCCGGTTGGCATTTGTTGTTGCTGCTGCTGCTGCTGCTGCTGCTGTTATTTTTGCCATGAATCATTTCGCTTTAAATAATCAGGCCTTAATTTTAAATCAATATTAAATATACATATTGGTCTAAAAACCAAATGCGCTCCAAATTTGATAAACGACAATATTAAAAAACTGCCAAATAAATGCGTTTCCCTTCAATGATTGCATATTTGTTCCCTGCTCTGATTACGAATGATTAAGCGGTTTATTTATCTATTTTTTTGTGGGTTTGTCTCGAAGTGATACGAGTCATAACTAGAATTAAATTAATATTAATAAAAGTTTTTTATTTGGGATTAAACTCCGTTGTAATCAATCAATGTCCATCCATGCCAATAATATTGCGAGAGATAAATCATTCCTAAAACTTCGACGTTAAAAATGAAGTTCATTCTATAAATGGAAATAGTGTATTTTTAGTAAGCATTTTGTCCAGTGTTTCCTTGTTACGTATCTAGTACTATCTTCTACAGTTCTACACTGACTGTTCCAAACAGTTACAGATACGTACAAATTTCGATACCGCTTCGGATGTTTTCATCGAAGTTTGCCTTTTAATTTCATTTTAGGTTTCGTTTTCTTTTTGAAATATTTAGGAAACTAAAATAAATTGGTGTTCGATGTCATAGATTGGATTTGGAAAAGAACCGGGTCGCTTTTATAAACTCTAATAGAAATTAGAATACGTTTGAAAGAATAACGAATCTTTAATTTTCAGTTTTCATAAAACATCTGAATGAAAACTTTGTAACTATTTGCCATATTGTATATAGGCTAATGAATTTACAGTGCAAAGTAGCTTTCGTATTTGATTACGTGAGTACGAGCAATTTTGAGCGCCGAGCGCATCCTTTCATTACGGATTTGCCCTCCTTCGAAGTATTAAAGTGACTTACTTTCGTTTTTCTCTTAGTTTACATCTTGGGTGGATGCGGTGATTTTTGTGTTCAGTTTGGAAAATGAATCGTCATTCAACGCTATTTACAATTATTACGCCAAAATGGCGCACTACAGGAATACGTCTGAGGTGCCTCTCATTCTCGTAGGCACGCAAGGTAAGATTATTATTATTCACTTTGTCATACGAGGTGGTAAGAAACTTTTGTTTTATACATCAAGATTGATTGTTTTAACCTTCATCAGGAACCATGGGGGTTTATGTGACCTCGCTGTTTTTTAAATAGTTGCTACTAATTGACCAGGCAATGTAGCGACCTCCTCCTCCACTTCCATGTAATTCTTACATGACGCTATTTTCTGTGATATATCATAATTTCATTGCTTTTACTTTATTCCTTCGGGAGGTGGGTGGTGTCATTTTATCCATTTGGGGTAAAATTGACCCCGTGGTTCCGCTCGTGTCATTTGATGTATTTTAATTTGTAATTATTTCCATGAATTTTACTTTATTTCAGACATTTATTTAATACACACCAATATTCATAGATTAATTTCATAAATTTTGATAAAAATGTCAAGACGATACTTCATCGTGGAATTATAAAATGGGGGAATCACGAGCACAACCATAATCAATCTTTGTATTTTGTATCAGCAGTCAAAAAACATTAAGAGATGTATTATTCGTTAAAAGTCCTTAGATATCAAATACAGTATTTCATTACGTACTTTTTATATCACCATTTTGTAAGATTTTAGGCCTGGGGTCATATAGACCCCATGGTTCCAACAACGTAAGTAAATTGAAGGTTCCTCGCGAGGGTTAAGCGTAAATTAATTTTTGTTAATAATAGTATCTGATGTTCGAAGGTAACTTTTTCACTATAGAAATTTTTGTTTGATATTTGCGAAGTGTTTTCTACTATTAAGTTTTATAAGTGAAGTGCAGGGAATATTAGTCATTGAGTAAAATTACATTTGTGCGCGTCTCTGTGCGTTGAAACTGCGTAAAGGTGCGCGAATTTTTGCTACCGGTTATTCTCTCGATGTGGATTCTGCGTATCCCGTTCATATCGTCACCCGATATGGATGCGGAGAATCGTCTCTGATCGTGGTTACAATGGCCGTTCCCACGCTCGTCAGCGTGATGAGGGAGAGGACGACGACGCGAGTTGGATTCCGTTTGTTCTCAAGAGTCGCTTCGCAATTCACTCGCAACTTCGATTCCCGTTTCAGCTTTCGTTTCTTACTGTATTTTATTTCGAGTAAATCGTAATTTCAGTAACACGATTCAATATCTTTTATTTAGGCTCCCTCCACACACACACACACACACACACACACACACACACACACACACACACACACACACACAGTCTTTAAGGTTGAATGGTAAATTGCCTCACCTTTTCCTCCGCGACATCCGTTAGGCCTGTCTGTTGTTTACGTTCAGTCATAACAGCGGTGGCTGCCATAAACTTGATTTTATTTATTTTTGTGTTTTTAATTTTTCTGTATTCGAAGACGCGTATTTTATTTCGTCGTAAATAGTGCTCTCGATCTCTTTGAAGAGTTTGTAAGTAAAAGGAACATTTCCTTCGTGGCTCGCGTCTGTTTGTGTGAAATTTTGGCGCTTTTAATTATTTCACTTTTGTTTTCAATGTAAAAAATTAGATAAGTTTGACCATCAAAGTTTTTTAGTCTTCAGAATTGATTTGCTTTTGAAATAGGACTTCCTTAATGGGAGATCAAATTTTACTCGCTCCTCCGTATATTTCGCTACTTATCCTATTCCAATTCTCATTCTCGGGCGCAATATGGGAATTTCAGATTTGGGAAAGGTTGAAGTTAGAACGTGACGTAGTTGCGAGCCCGACGAGTATTTCATTTGAAAAATCAAACTTGTAGCGTAAAATACTATAGTGGCAATGGACTGATTTGACAATTTTCCCCTTTGGAGATTCCCACTTTGGGGTTTCTTTCATGGACGAAGAACGAGAATGACGGAGAAAGAGAGTCCATCCCTCCGATGATGGTCCCTTTTTTACTGAATTTATATCCTGATGGAGATTTTCATTCGTTCCTGTCGAAACGCGCGGGAGACTACGGAGATTCGCGCGTGCTTTCCCCCTCCTCCCGTCGTACTTATTCCCCCCCCCCCCCCTCCCCAATTATAGACCTTTGCGCCTTCACGGGCCGCCTTGATCCGTGTGAGAAGCGTTTCTTTGAAAAGCTTCTTTGGTGTTTTATAGGAACGCAGCTGTCGCTTCGACTTCGCCCATGTTCCGATCATTTGACCTCGATCGACTGTAGTTACTCATTCCAGTTCATTTAATTTAGAATTTTAGTAATGTAAAACGATACACTCCCATGAAAATATTATTTTCTTAGTTTAGGCTTCAGTATACAGCCATATACGACACTGGACGGAAGGTGTGCCATGTTGATTCGAACGCTTGGGTGCTTCATATCGTTACTGGTGCGATGCAGTTATGACCGCGGAACTTAGTTTCTCCCTTTGTACTTCAGTAATGTTTGCACTAAATATAAGTGATCGTATAGAATTTATGAATTAACTTGATAAGATAAGGAGCCTCGTGTAACCGCCGTTATTCTCAAAATAATAGTTGAATAAAGCGTACGACTACAGTACAGATTCGAGACAAGATCTGGTAAGCCACGCGCCGTTAAGTTTCTCTGCAGGAAGCGTTGTGATAGCGACCAAGGATCCCGTAATAACAATAGGTGTGTGGAATTCAAAGGAATTGGCCAGCTCACAATGGGAGTTCGATTCGTGTGCCGAAATTCACTTTTCCGCCTTTTCCAACCTTGAAGGTGGGCTCTGATTCAACAATGGGAGTATACAACTCGATCCAGACACTCTTCTGCCGCCTTCCATACAAAATGCAGATACACATACTGCGCGCGCATTCTTTTCGTCGTATACTGACGTCAAATACATTTGTTAGGTTTACAACATTCTTTAAAACAGTAAATTTTATAATGCTCTTTCATTTTAAGACATATTCTTAAAAGTTAGTATTATGTCTCAAAAGCGGTGTGTGTGCGTGTATATATATATATATATATATATATATATATATATATATATATATATAGCCGAAACGTTTTAGTTTGTGGAAAAACTAGTTTATTTGCAGTTTTGACGGTTTCTTGTACAAAAAGTTCAGGTTGCTAGTGGAGATTTAAAGTAGTGTGGATGTTTATACCTGCTCCTTTGCGTTAAGTTTTTCCAAAGGACCAAAGGATTAATGTCCATTTAAGTGGTTGAGTTTTGGTTCCTGTCCGCCATCATGGTGACGTCGTAAAATGAAAATTTACAAATTTAAATGTTGATCGTTGCGTGTTTTGCGAAATATATTATGTAGAGTTAACCTTTTTCGGAGGTTTTTTCTAATCTAGTTTAATCTGTCGACTGACCGATCCACGTGGAAACGAGTACGCAGTTGTCAGTCAGGATTACCTTTAATTCGTGTATTCCTGTAGTAGATTTAAAGGCACTCAAACTAAGATAGGCCATTTTAATGCGGACCTCGAAAATTTGGATTACGAATTGGAGGTATTTTCTTATAAGGCGTTAAGAGGAAAGGGAACGCTCGTCTATCGTTCATAAATGTTTGGAATTGATGGATCATTGCCAAGTCGTAGGGGGAGGGGGTGGGCAGAGCGGATAAGTGTCACTTTGAAAGGGCGATGATGAAACGGTAAAGGACTTCACAAAGTATGAACCGAGAACACTACTATCTCGAGGCTCCACTGAACAACCTCTTGGCTCGGAAGATTCCTTTGAATTCCCTCGAACTTCAGCCACGCTTTGATTATTATTATTATTATTATTTCCCCTATTTTCTTTTCGAATGAAAACTACAAATAAATCGTTGAAATATGGACGACGAAATAGTAATAAATGAAATTATACCTTGAATGTGAGAGTACGGTAATAGATGATGGACATTCAATACTAATTTTTGCTTATCCACTTTATTTGTAATATTATTATTATTATTATTATTATTATTGCTTACTCGTTTACCTTACAAATGTAATGGAATTGTTTAACTTCCTTCGCAACGCGTAACGTCGTCATATTATGACGGTGGGGACCTACGTCTTTACGCGGGATCCGAACCACGGGTCGCTATATAATCTGGACTCGGAGGACGGTCTTCCCATCCAACTACTACTACTACTACTATAATACTACTACTACCCAGACCCAATATCCCTTAACTTCGCTGATCGATGAGAAGCGGTGTTACTAACGACACTGGTCACGGTGAAGCACCATTTACCTTAATATTTTATTAACTGTGACCCCAGAAAGTATTTCCAATTAATTTTTAAGAGGTTATTTAAAATGTAGGAACTCCACTTTCATTGAATATGCAAACTAAGTAAAAATAAAAATTCAACGCTTTTACTGCCAGTAATCGTCTTGGGTCTCGTAATTTTAGAACATGCTGTACTTTGTTTTTAAGGAGACCTATTAGTAGTTCCTCTACTGACAACACAAGCCTGCGAATGAGAACTTTGTAAGAATTGTTTTCTTACTAATAACTGATTTTATATAAATGAAATACGCTGATTTCGAATATGGTGTCCATTTTTTCTATCACGTAAGGATTTTCTGCAAACTGGAAGGGAAAAACAACATAAATAAATAAATAAATATTTATTTCAATTTACATTAGGTACCTACTGTATTTCGCTTTCTTATACTAATTACAAATGCAAACAACTTTAAAAAGAAAGAAAAGACTATTAACGTCAATTATTCATCTTTCTTTTTCCGAGTTTTCTCGCGAGATCTCTGCCTTTTTAGTCTCGAATGTACGCGCGCTGTTCCTTTTCTTTTACGTAATAATTCTGGAGTATCCCGTTTCAACACCCAGCAGTAATCAGCCATCATGTTTGATGTCCCACCTTCCCTGATATCTCTTCTCCATTTCTTTAATGTCTTGGTGAAACCAAGCATTTATAGGCAGTAGATTTTAATCAAAATTTAATAAATTACTTACGTATGTAATGACATTTTGTGAAAAATCTGTACGTGATGGCGAAAAATTAATATTTTTGGAATCAGCGTGCAAAAATTACTGCAAAAGTGATAAAATATTTCGGACAACAAAACCATCACAGGCCTGCGTAATTTGTACTTTTTTTGCCATATAAAAATGAGTTCATTGTCTGAACTCATTGAACGACTTTGAAACGAGACAAACCCGCTTTTAATAGGTCATGTTTTAATAATTCATATTATCAATCATTTATTTTTAACTTTGAATAGAATTTACAGTATTTTTATGTTGAAGTATATTTGTTTTTAAATACCAATTTTTACGTAGGCCTTTAAGACATCAGAATGTTATCATCACTGGAGGTCTTATCTCTCGAGCTTTTTTGATAAAATGTATTTAAATTTTAAGGGTTGAGTGATTGATAGTATCTTTACGTTCGTTTCAAATGAATTATGATTAAACGATACTTTTGAAACCATTTTTACACTCGGAAGAGAAGAAATAATAATATTTACCTCTCGTTTCCTCGATCATTTTTCTGTTGGGAAGTTCGATTCGCTTTTGTTCGTAGAGTTAATTTGAGTAACGTAACGCGCGTTCGTGATCAAAGTGCGTGACTACCATCCGTCGATCGTGCGTGTACTGTCCGTGATGCGGGAAGTTCTTTTTTTATCAGTTCTTTGCTCTCCATCCGTGACGGAAATCGCGTTGGAAAGCGAGTCTCGAGTCTTTTGCAACGCGTCCATAGATGAGAAAGTGCGTAAGGATATTTTCAGTATTCTCTCCTTTTTATTATTTGTTTTCTAAAGTTTGGCTAATTTTTCGTTTCGTAGAGACTGTGCTCACTGTGCTATTGTTCCGTTGACGTTGAGGCAAAACGTTTTTCATTCCGATTAGCAAAATTTTTAATTTATTTGGGTATGAAATCCATTTGGATTTAGTTAGGCAGTTTAATTTAAAATTTGACTTTAGGTATTGACCGTCTTCGTGTCTACCTCGTTACAATTTTACGAGAGTAATTTAAAGGTGAAGAGTTTTAAATGCGAGTGTAAATTCTTTCCGTTTCGGATCTAATTATTATAGAATGTATATAAATTGTTCCAATTTTGCTTCGTGAAAAGTTTCTTTTCAAAGCAATCGGTTGATTCGTAAAATTGATACGAGGTTATTCTAAAGCGAAAATCTGGAAACGAAAACGCTCCTTAAAATCATTTCTGGAGGCGCAATTCGCGCTCTTGAAACCCCCCCGAGGGATGATCGATAACGAATCGAACTGAAGAACGTAGAAAGAGTCGAAAGTCGTGGAATCAAAACTCGGTCTTCACTCGATTGAATTAATTATGGTAAATAGTGTAAGAATCAGGTTTGGCGGTTCAGATGGGCGCAAAGGGAGACAGACAGACAGACAGACAGACAGACGGTCGTACGGATGGGTTACCCGCACGAGTCTGTTTCAGTGTGGCGCTCGCCGCGAGTGTGAATAGGAGAGAGAGAGAGAAAAAATGAAGCGTTTCGTTAACGATTCGTGATAGTGATTGGAATTATTATTATTATTATTATTATTATTATTATTATTATTACAGTATTAAGAATATAAAGTTTTTGATTTAATATTTTTGCGAGTGTTTCACCAAATATTTTTTACGACGATGAAGATTCCCTTTTTAAAAGAATCTGCGAGCGTCAATCTTTTAAATTCGTCCAATTGTAAGTATATTTTTATCGTGATTTTATATTGCTCGAAAACATTTCATACAAAGACGTTTTTTTTTTTTTTTTATCGTTAATTTGCTCCATTTGTTTTCTTACGATGAACGTTCGCCTTTTTATGTAAAATCAACACTTGGTGGTTCGGGGAATTCTGCGAAAATCTCGTTCTTTACTCTTAAAATTTCATGCGCAAGATTTGGAAATAGATTAAAAAACGAAGAAAAAATCAAATTCGAACGTGATATTTCATAATCACTAATGCATAAATGGGTTTTAAGCCATACAATACTCGTATAATTAAAGTTTAGTACAAATTAATTCTTCAAAGACGGTACATTCGTCTGAAACAAAAATTGGGAAGTAATTTCCAGTAGTAAAACGCAGTTAGAATTGCTCTCCATAACGTATTTTGACCACAACTGTAACAAACACCCTCAATAAAACACGGTCCCCTTTATTCTTACCATTGAAAAGGTAACATTCGTTACCAAAGTGTCCAATGTGTGTGTGTCCCGATTTTGATAACCCACATTGTTTTATCACGCTCACCACACTCACATGTCGCAGCATATATATAATATATGTATATATATATATATATATATATATATATATTATAATATATATATATATGTGTGTGTGTGTATATATATATATATATATATATATATTAGGGTGTCACTAGGTAATAGGGGGAAAATTAAACGATGGATATTTTCCTATGACACCCCTAAAATTGTTTCATTTGGTGTAAAACATACGGAAGAGAAATTTGGTCCTGATTGGTCATCATTTAAAGGTCGCCCTCGTCACTGAAAAAGACCCATTTGTTGACGTCAACAAGCTGTTCAGTGTTCACAGCTTGGGCCGAACCAGATAATAAAAAACAAGGCAATTTGGTGAAATAACGAAAGTAAGACACTTAAAAACGCAAAGAATACAAACAGTTTATTATATAATCAAAAGAAGACATAATTTGGCGAATAATGGTAC
>JAJOZX010011330.1:90000-97500 GCA_023014485.1 Bathynomus jamesi
AAGTGATGTTGCTACTAGGGGCACTCAATATATTTTTCCCCCACCCTTTTTTCTTAGTTAAGTAATAGGCCATGGGGCTGAAATGTCTTTTGGGCCGTAAGTTTGAACTTTCTGCGCTTCACATAACTGGAACCTCCCCTCCTTGTATAAAACCGATGGTTAACGCAGTTTCGAAAATGGCGTCTGACAGCGATGTGCGTCGTAAAGAGAGAGCTGTTATCCGAGTTCTTAACCGCAGAGAAGGAAACAGTTGGAAATATTCACAAACGTCTACAAAACGTTTACGGAGATGATGCTGTTGATCGAAGCACAATTGGACGCTGGTCTAAACGTGTGAGATTATCGGAGAGAAGAAGAGCCAGCCTCGATGATGAGCCACGCGGCGGTCGCCCGGCATCTCACACTGTGCAACGTGCTAACAGCATCATTCGATCAAATCGGCGCGTCACTTACAAGGAGCTATCACTGGAGCTAGGAATTAGTGAAGGAAGTGTGAATACGATAATTCAGCAACTGGGATACGCAAACGTGTGTTTACGGTTTGTTCCTCGCGAACTGACTGAAGATTACAAAGCCCAAAGAAAAGAAATTGCTTCCGAGTCTGGTTCGATACGGGACAGAAGGGGATGACTCAGGGTTGGCCAAAACCCGGGTTTTTCACACAAAAACCAACCCAACTGGGTTTTGCTGGGTTTTGGGGTTTTGGGGTTTTTGATGGGTTGAAATTTTTTTAGAAAGTTCGATAATTATGTAGTGCCTAATATATCTATTATTTTATTAATTTATTTATCTAATCTACAATATATATTAAAAAGACATCTTTATTTCACAGAAAGTTCAGATATGAGAGATAATAATGACATTAGAATTTTCTCCATTTTAATTTTAGATCTTTCCTTTATTTCTTAACAGCAGATTTCAGCTTTATTTAGACCTAACTCAAATTTAAATTTTTAAGATGTCAAACTCAGAGTGCTAGAGGTGGAAGATCTAAAGCTAGCGAATGGGACGAGGTGACTTTATTAAGTGATCAGCCTACTAGAGTGCTATGCAATTATTGCAAAGAAAGTATCACTCGAAAAATTGAGTGTGTGAAACATCATTTAGAGAAATGCAGTAAAAGAAAAGTGGAATGTTTTGAAAATGAGGCAAGAATACATTCAGAATACATGGCAGGATATTATGCATTCCGCTTAAAAGACGCACTAATTTTTCCTCCTTATTTATTCAAAGATAGTATAGTGAGCTCTACATCAGCTAGTGATTGGTGGAAAATTGTTGAAATGAAAGAAAAAAAAGAGACCAGGTTACCATTAGGTTTTGCTAAATTTATGAGATCTATTCATAGTTGTCCGCCCAGTTCCGGATCATTGGAAAGATTTTTTTTCAACGTTTGGCTTGGTATGGAGTAAAATGCGAAATAGGTTAGGGAAAGAAAAGGCAGAAATGTTGGTTCGAATCTACCGCCACCTAAGGTCAAAAGATGCTGAACATACTGATCAATAATCAATATTAGGTACCACTTAAATTATTTAAATTATAAAGCTGAAAAGAAACACGATTTATTTTTAGATATATGTAGGTAGCCAATTAGAAGATAGATAAATTAGATACAGTATTAGATATAAGGTTCATAATAAAACATGTCAAATAGTTTCTGGAAATTTTAGTTTATATTGGCCTTATCACATTAATTATAGTTTATAGTTGTTAATATATAAGACTGCATAACCATATTATAAAAAATGGCAAGTTAAAATAAGTTTGAGAAGTAAATTGATGTGGGTTTTTGGTGGGTTTTTAGGTACCAACCCTGGGATGACTTCCTTTCACGAATTGTGACGAGGATGAGACTTGGGCACACCACTTTGAACTCTGAAACAAAACGCTAATCCATGGAGTGGCATAACGCGCGCACTCCCCACGCAAGAAAAAGTTCAAAATGGCTCCCTCTGCAGGAAACGTTATGGCCACCATCTTCTGGGACATGAAAGGGGTGATTCTGGTGGACATTATGAAGAAAGGACAAACAATCAACTCGAGAAGCATATATTTCTACCCTGCAGAGACTCCAGAGACGTATAAAGCGAGTTCGACCGGAGAGAAAACTGGAAGACGTCCTTCTTTTGCACGATAACGCAAGACCACACAATAGTTTGCAAACAAGAGAGGCCACCACAAAAAAAGCGCTTCACTGTGTTACCCCACCCTCCATACAGCCCGGATGTGGCACCTTCAAGACTTCTATTTGTTTGGGCGAATGAAGGATGTTTTCGTGTAAGAAAGTTTGTGCGACGATGAGGTTGTTGGGGAAGTTAAGAGGTGGCTCCAGCGGAACCCAGCGGACTTTTACAGCAAGGAATAAAGGCCCTCGTTTCGAGGTGGAGGAAAGCCGTAGAAAAGCCTTGATGGAGACTGGAAAACTAAAAACTTGTAAAAAAGGTATGTAACTACTTGTGTACAAAATTTCTGGAACTTGCGAGGAAATTTGGAAAGAAAAAAAAAGTTGGGGCAAAATATACTGAGTGGCCCTCGTACATCGGTCATGACCTATCCAGAATTCTACGGATAAGAAAGAGGGAGAGAATTAAACAAGATTAGTTACCAAAAAAAAGGTGACATCCAGGAAGCTCATTTCCCCACTACGTTGGTGTGACTGTGCCCCGAGGGTCACTCGAGTCCGAACAGAAAGAGGGGGGGTGGTCCAACCCCATTCGATTCCAACAGCTGGAAGCGAACTCGGAGATTCACCGTCCAGAGCCAAACCATGAGGAAAAATAAATGGTTTATAGCGCAGTAATTTAACAAACCGCAGCACCAGCTCACCTTAAGACAGAGAATCAAACACTAGGTTAGATTGATCCTCAAGCCTTATACTTGAACTATGAAATATAAAAATGAAAACTGGCTCTGTAGGTTATTAGAAAATCTAAAAAAATATATTATACTATATATATATATATATATATTATATATATATATATAAATATATATATATATATATATATATATATATATATATATATATATATATATAATGATACACAGACCGTGCATGGAACAAGGAACTCTTCTAGGATAATTAAATCCACTATAGTCCGAATAAGTAATGGTAAATGACAAATACTATAGTTTTTCTTTTTCATGATGCTAGCCCGGCGTGGACAACGGGTCACTCGCAGAGGTCCCAAAATATAGCTTTCCTCACCAGATAGGATCCAGCTTTGGGACAGGATCTAGGGTTTAAAGCAGCCTAGCCCAGCTACAAATGGCTAAAAATATAATAGTTACCCCTTTATCTTTGATGTATTCAATCTGACGTGAAGGCAGCGAGTCTTTTGCTTATGAGGTTTTAATGTAGCTGGGCTAGGATGCTTTAAACCCTAGATCCTGTCCCAAAGCTGGATCCTATCTGCTTCGTAGATAGCTGGTGAGGGAAGCTATATTTTTGGGACCTCTTTGCGAGTGACCCGTTGCCCACGCCGGGCTAGCATCATGAAAAAGAAAAACTATAGTATTTGTCATTTACCATTACTTATTCGGACTATAGTGGATTAATTATCCTAGAAGAGTTCCTTGTTCCGTGCACGGTCTGTGTGTATCGTAAAAAACCTCAGGGAACCATTCTGAGTTCGTTCCCATATATATATATATATATATATATATATATATATATATATACACACGGACGTACGACAGCTACCATCTCTGTCCGTATTTATGCCTTCATACAGTCATTTTAATCTTAGTTCTTCCACAGGACGGAAGTTTTGTAACTTTTTTAGATATTTTAGTTTATGGTTTTGAAAAGGGCTTGTTTGTGACCAGCCGAAATTAATTAGCCTTTTTAAACACTGTTTTATAATTTTTATATTTTTTCCTTGCGGGTTGGTGTAATTTTATATTGTTGCGGTTATTGCAATTAAGAGTGTATGTATACACATTACACAAACTCAGAATGGTCCCCTGAGAAACTTATATGTTAAACACAGACCGTGCATGGAAAGTGGACGCTCAATGTCCCGGTTGAGGTTTAAGTTTTGTTTTTTTTGGCTAAAAATACAATAGTTACCCCTTTTTCTTTTATGTATTCAATCCGACGTGAATGCTACGAGTTTCTTGCGTATATTGAGGCTCTGAATGTAGTAGGCTAGGTGTAAGCTGTAAACCCTAGATCCTGTCCCAAAGCTGGTGAAGGAAGCTATATTTTGGGGCCTCTCTGCGAGTAACCCGGTGCCCACGTTGAGCTTTCCATCATGAAAAAGAAAAAACTATAGTATTTGTCATTTATCATTACTTATTCGAACTATAGTGGATGTAATTTCCCAGAAGAGTTCCTTGTTCCATGCACGGTCTGTGTTTAACATATGTATGCATAAATATGTGTGTGTGTGTGTGTGGGTGTCATCAACCTCTGTGTCTATATATGTATGTATGTATATTAGGGTGGCCCACTTTTCAATTTTTTTTTTAAAGTATAGGTTATCGTAGTTTTTCCCATTATTTGGCACTATACTAGCACATTGGTACCATTTTTACAAAAATTGATCAATATTTAGGGGTCTCGCATCGACCTTGAAATTACGATTTTTTTTTTTAAAATGTGTACTTTTTAACTTTTTACTGAATCAAGATAAATCATTAAGTAGGGATGTTTTCTGAATCCTCTTGATGAGAGAAGTCGTTTGGTGTGCCTTCCAATGTCATACGACTAACGGTTTAAAAGTTGTGCCTGTATACAAGTAATACCAATGTGCTAGTATAGTGCCAAAGAATGGGAAAAAACCACGATCACCTATACTTTTCAAAAAAATCAGCAAATCGCAGACAAATAAGGAAGGAAGAAAAACAATAACTTAAACAATCACTTTTGCATTGTATTGACCACTATCACACGTCAGGGTGACGGCTACTGCCCCCACGATAAGCTCTAGGACGTGATGACGGCATCCCAGCTGGAGTAGCGGTCGCCCGAGCATGTTTTCCAGCCGGACAACTGCACCCTGCACCCTCCCCGTGTTGGTGGAAGTGGTGTCCAAGCAGAGTCCGATGACGCTCTCCTCACATCCCCAATCTTCGAGAGCATGTATGGTTGCCCGCGCCTGCGACAGTCCGGTGCCGTCAGCAATAGCTGGGACTGACAGCAACTTTCCTTCTGTGCAATGAGGAGCCCCGGAGATGAGAATTGCTTGGCGGTGCTCCGCCGTTCCAAGGAAGTTCTGAAACACATGCCATATATTTCAATTTCATGGTTGTAAAGTAACCTATTTTTGTTCACATTCAGTTCTCTTTTTAATTGACATTATGCTTCATGAATCTCGTTACTGAATTGATAGCTATGAAAACTTAATCAACTGACCTTGACCATTTTGCCATCCCAGTGGACAACAGTGTGCCTCGGTGGCGTGAAGGAGTCCTTCACGGCGATGTGACACTCTTCCCCGGCGAGCCGTTTCTTTCGAGATGCTGAACTGATTGAGGTCTGCTGGTGGATCCGCCGAACGTGTGATAGCAGCCACAATGCTTACTACCTATGTAGAGAATGGAAAGTGGAAAGGAAACTGTCAAGAATACATGTGGGTTACGGGACACTTTAAAACTGACGCTATCGATGAATACTATACACAATACGCACCTGATTATTGGACATGCGGAAACGATCAGCCACTTCCATGACAGCAGGTGCATTAAGGATGCGGCGAGGAAGATTGACACACACACTTGGCTCTTTCGGCAGGGGGAACGCTAGTTCTGTCTCCGACTCTCCTGACATGCCAGTATCATCATTCTCCATGGCCTCATCTCTGGTTTCGTATGCTCACTTTGAGGTTTGCGGCTCCTGGCGAGGACGTTTTCTTCCTTCCTGTAGCTTTCTTTTTACAGCGAAAACTTTATCGTTCCCGCTCATCGTTGCCACCCGAGGACCACGTTGATCGAGGTAGAAGTCAGTCTTCTTTCTTGTCCTTGTCGGACAGCAGTCGATTCTTCTTTATATCTTCGACAGTGTCAGATGCTCCGATATCCCACAGCTTGTCCACACTGTCCGAAAACTTCTGCCGTTTTCCTCCGGCGTCAGTTTCTCGTTTTCTGCTCTTTTGGAGTAAGTGCCACTCTTTCCACAATGCCTCTAGCTTCCGTTCGCAGTTGAGCTTTGTGATTGTTTTAATGCGGGCCATGTTCCAAAACTTTAAGACGTTGTTTACGGTTTCTTTGAATGCGTCTTTCCTGTTAGCAGTGTACTGGATAACACTGAAGAAGTATTGCAAAACCTGCCGTGTTGTTGGCAATTTGCTACCACTGATGGAGGACGACGGTTGGCCAACTAAAAAAATTTCCGAGGCCGATCTTAGGAACTCAGAATTTCAAAATGTTATGATCTGCAAAAAAAGAAATAGGTTAGGTACCTGGCACAGGCATAGTGCATTTTCTAATTACCTATATACATTATACATTCCGCCCGGGTATGGTGACTCATTTTTTTGAAAAGTATAGGTGACCGTGGTTTTTCACATTATTTGGCACTATACTAGCACATTGGTATTACCTGTATACAGGCACAACCTTTAAACCGTTAGTCGTATGATATTGGCAGGCACACCAAACGACTTCTCTCATTAAGAGGATTCAGAAAACATCCCTACTTAATGATTTATCTTGATTCAGTAAAAAGTTAAAAAGTACACATTTAAAAAAAAAACTAGTAATTTCAAGGTCGATGCGAGACCCCTAAATATTGATCAATTTTTGTAAAAATGGTACCAATGTGCTAGTATAGTGCCAAATAATGGGAAAAACCACGATCACCTATACTTTTAAAAAAAATTTGAAAAGTGGGCCACCCTAATGTATATGTATATATATGTATATGTGTATCATTGTATGTATGTAAATGTATATAATGTTTCAGATCAACACAGACCCTAGGATCCACTCATGGCTGGTCTACCTAACTCTGTTCGTAATTGTGTATTGTGCGTGTCCTCCGTGGTGGCGGAGGGGACCTACAATTTTACGTGGGTTCCGAACCACAAGGCCTTTACCCTTTAAGGACGAAAGGTACAAATTATTAACGTTTCAAATACACGCATTCATAACTTAACCCTACAAAAAATTCGGTGCTTAAAGGGTTAATTCTACTACCTTAAATTATACCCAATCTATCAACATATGCGTCTAATCGATTTTTGAACATGTTTATAGACGTGCTACTAATTAATTCTACCGGCAAACTATTCCACCTATTTACTATTCTATGCGTAAAAAAGTTTTTGGCAACTGCTGTCTTGAACCTCCTACTTGTCAACTTACACCCGTTATTTCTAGTCCTATTATATTGAGATATTTCGAAAAAGTTATCTATACGTTATTGAACCCATTCATAATTTTGAAAAACTGGATTAGATCACCCCTTGGCCTCCTAGTCTCGAGTGGAGTAAATTTTAACTCCTTAAGCCTATCCTCGTACGACTTTGACCTAAGCGACGGAATCATCTTAGTTGC
>JAJOZX010011330.1:102500-115583 GCA_023014485.1 Bathynomus jamesi
TCTGTGTAAAATTTCAGCTCAATCAGACAATAGTAAGATGGTGTCCAAAGGCCCTAAAGTTTCAGATTTTAACAATATTGATATTTTTTCATATAAAACCGTTTTTATCTTCTTTACAGTGTTTTATTCGAAAGAAATATAGAATATGATCGAAAGAGAATTCAATTTACAATAAATTTAGTTATAACCATTATTTACTTAAAACCAAAATTGGACGATATATTCACGGAAATTGAAAAGTATCATAAGTGCGTAAAAAACCGCTTCTTGAAGGTTCTAGAAAGTTCTGCGCCTGCGGCCTATATAAGCGGCGTAATTATTGTTGTAAATAAAATTCACTTTCGATTATGCCTTGTGATTATTTTCCCAAACAAATTTTGCAAATGAATTATAAAGGTTTTATATTAGAAATACCAATTATCGGTGAATTTTGAAACTTTAGGGCCTTTGGGGGGCCACCTTAATATAGCCCAATTGAGCTGAAATTTTGCAGAGAGCACTTTTTTATATATTGGAAGATGATTAGGGGTTGGGAGCAAGTAATTCAAAAGTTGAAAAATAGGGGCCACCCTAATGTATAGCATGTGTGTATGTATGTATGTATGTATATACATGTGTGTGTATGTATGTATGTATATACATGTGGTGTGTATGTATACGTACGTACATGCGTGTGTATGTACGTACGTACATGCGTGTATGTACGTACGTACGTACATGCGTGTGTATGTACGTACGTACGTACATGCGTGTGTATGTACGTACGTGCGTGTGTATGTTAGAATTTTTCCAAAGCGTGGTTGACGTTTACGATAGACATCGAGCGGTTGATGTAGTGTATTTAGATTTTCAAAAAGCGTTTGACACTGTGCCGCACAAAAGACTCATTCAAAAAACTAAGACTCATGGAATCAGGGGTGTAGTAATAAATTGGGTAGAAGAGTGGTTGCGAGGTAGGAAACAGAGGGTGGTCGTTGATGGAGCGGAGTCGTGTTGGGCTAATGTAGCGAGTGGCGTTCCTCAGGGTTCTGTATTGGGCCCCTTGCTTTTTCTTATATATATTAACGATTTAGATGTCGGCCTAGTCAGTACAGTTTCAAAGTTTGCGGATGACACGAAGCTGGGTGGTAGGGCGATTAATGACGAAGATAGAGGTAAAATTCAGGAAGATCTGAATAAAATCGTTGATTGGTCAGTCACATGGCAAATGAGATTTAACGTGGATAAGTGCAAAATTTTGCATATAGGTTCGCGTAACGGTAATTTTGCGTATAGTATGTCAGGGAAAGATTTAACAAGCGTAGAGCAGGAAAAAGATTTAGGAGTTATAGTCACTGGTGATTTAAAAGTAGCGAAACAAAGTACAGTAGCGGTCAATAAGGCGAACAAAGTGTTAGGTTTTATAGCTCGAAATTTTAAGTACAAATCGCGCGATATTATAGTTCCACTTTATAAATCATTAGTTAGACCCCATTTGGAGTACGCGGTCCAATTTTGGAATCCGCATATGCGCAAAGATATAGACAAAATCGAAAGAGTTCAAAGACGAGCAACTAAGATGATTCTGTCGCTTAGGTCAAAGTCTTACGAGGATAGGCTTAAAGAGTTAAAATTGACAACACTCGAGACTAGGAGGCTAAGGGGTGATCTAATCCAGGTTTTCAAAATCATGAATGGGTTCGATAACGTAGATAGAGATAGCTTTTTCGAAATATCTCAATATAATAGGACAAGAAATAACGGGTGTAAGTTGACAAGTAGAAGGTTCGAGACAGCAGTTGCCAAAAACTTTTTTACGCATAGAATAGTAAATAGCTGGAATAGTTTGCCGGTAGAAGTAATTAATAGCACGTCTATAAACATGTTTAAAAATCGATTAGACAAATATGTTGATAGATTGGGTATAGTTTAAGGTAGTAAAATTAAGGCTTTGTGGTGATAGATCCCACAGCTTAACACAAGTGTTGTGGGATATAGGGAGGCAGCATCTTGGGTGAGGGGATACTCTGTCCTTACACACCCCATTTAAAGAGATTCCTCTGCCGAGCAGTGCCCCCTATAGTACTGTGAGGTATTGAAAAACTCATGATCTTCTCTTGCCCCACAAACACCCAAAATGGGTGCACACACATTTCTACATTACTGTACAGTCTTTACAGCCACACCTACACCTTCCCTCCTAAGTATATATATTGTAATGTATATGGTTGTAAATTTTGACTTGGTCCGCAATCGATGTGGACCGTGACTTATTTTTCGTTGGCAAGGTACTAGTATTGCTGGATACCGTAATGAAATTGACTGGATTCTTTGGATCTGATATATTTGCATGTCCGTTATAAATAGATATAGAGTGTAACATATTGTTGATAGTAGTCTATTATGACTTGATCCTCTGGATCCAGAGATTCTATCTTTAGTTTTAAATCGATAATTAATTAGTTTTTAATTGATAATTATTTAGTTTTGCAAAAATTGGTCGTTGCGAATGTACAAGCAGTTGTTACATAAATTTCTTATGTTCTTGTGGTTCGGAACCCCACGTAAAATTGTAGGTCCCCTCCGCCACCACGGAGGACATACACAATTACGAACACAGTTGGGTAGACCAGCCATGAGTGGATCCTAGGGTCTTTGTTGTTCTGAAACATTACATTATATGTATGTATGTATATACATGCGTATGTATGTATACATGTGTATGTATGTAGGTGTGTATATACATGTACGGGGCTCCAATAAACCTTACCCCCCTCGCCCTTGGCCTAAACCATTAGAGGTACAGTAAAACTAAACATACCTTACAAAAGAGAATTTAATCCTGCATTTAATGAGAAACAATTAAAACTTGGTGTTCCCGCCATTGGCTTCCAAGACAGCCTGAATTCGCTTTGGGTAGCTTGCCAAAAGCGACGTGAATAGATCTTGATCGTTACGCAAATTTGCTAAAAC
Organism: Bathynomus jamesi; assembly: GCA_023014485.1. Taxonomy (NCBI): domain Eukaryota; kingdom Metazoa; phylum Arthropoda; class Malacostraca; order Isopoda; family Cirolanidae; genus Bathynomus; species Bathynomus jamesi. The sequence goes on from JAJOZX010011330.1 coordinate 105,453, forward strand.
AGTTTCAATATGTTGCATCATTGTATCCTTCGAAAATCGATTTGCTGCAGGTTCTTGAAACGAGAGACATTCAACCTTGTCCTTTATAACTGATCCAATGTGTTCACAGACGTTCAGGTCAGGAGAATTTCCTGGCCATTCTTCATTTCCAAAGAAATCGATCTCATGGTTCCGCAACAACTGTTGAGTGACTAATGCCTTAAAGCAGGGGGCCTTATCGTGCAGAAGTGTGACCTGATCGACATCCATAACATTGTTTGGGTTTCTTAGAAAAGGGATGACATGCTGGGATAGAATAATATCACGAAAATACTGTCCATCCCAACTCTGACCATTTGGCTTCAGCACCCACATGAGCTTCTTTGCAGTGAACAAAACAAACACACCAATACAGTCTGGACTTTTAATAATTCGCGATAATGTTCATTGTCATCGATTTCATCTGGTGTTGTGGCCCACACTCGATCATTTTGGTAGTTAGGCCGACGTGTTACGTAAACAAAAAATTCATCGGAGACAGCTAAATGCATGAAATCATCCACATCCCAATCTTCAAGATAATGGGCAAACCACATTCTGTCATCGATGTTAAGTCGAGTTTTTCTTGGCTTTGGAAGTTCATGCCAAGGCTTTAAACCTTGCCTATGACGGTACAGTCGAATGATCTCACCACTAACGATCTTTCCTCTCAACACTTCGATCTCTCTAGAAAGTTTAGCACAGCTGTTTTTCGCTTACGCGTACCGCTTTCAATGATGTCCTTTGATTCCTGAGAGAGTGGCAAATTTGGGCGCCCAGATTTGGTTGTATCCATTTCACATTCATCCAAAGTTTTATTCCAATTTCTTTTGAAGAAGTCCTCACTTCTTCGCAACTTTTTGGCAACCCATGAACGTGTTATAAAGGTGGCTCCAGCATCACGAGCTTCCCGAAATGTTATTGCTCGTATGCGATCTATCACACGTTGCCTTTCCGAATCACCAATTAATTGAGAAGCCATTACATTATCACTATCAGCTAGAGTAATTTTAATACCTGCAATAAATAAAGAATTTTATATTTTTTATAATCACTAAAAACTATTTCGATATAAGTAAACATGTAAGCTGCAAATGGGGAGGCTAAGGTTTTTTGGAACCCCTTATATATGTATATATGTAAAAATGAACAATGAATAATTACTATATAATCTTTATATGGATCCTTATATTCATTGTCTTTATACAGTACTTATGTTTGAATATTCATTTTTACAATGAGAAACCAAAATCGCCTGAGCGAGTTTGGCTAGAATTTCGATTTTTTGCTTTCCATTTTTTTTTCAGTGTCACAACCATGCGACCTACCATTTCTATGGTTGAGCAGTATTCATGTTTGTGCCATTAGAAGTTCGCTGTGAGAAGCAAGTGTCCCTTAACTGTCTCTCTCTAATTCGTCTCTCTTAATTTCTTCCAATAATGACTTATACGGTACGTACAAAGTAAATAACTTTGACGTCATAAAAGTAACAATTTCCTTCACGTTTTCCATACCTTGAACACTGAATCACGTGTTCAGTGTGTGGACATCTTCCATATTCAATGTATGGTAAATTCTTTAATAATAATAAAAACTTCATTCTCTATAAGTCATTATTTATATGTTGTGTCCAGTCTGGTGTTATGTAGTATAAATATTATTATTCGACCATATTCATCCATACGTCCATGTCTTATCTTGACCGTTATCCTTTATTAATTTTATTACTTATTCATTCTCCTACCTTTTGTCTACTGATGCCCTATCAACCTATCAGTCCATGTTTACTCGTGTCTATATTACGCGCACAACCTATTGTGTTACGTACCGATATGTGTACAATACTTTGTGCATTCGTACATGTCCCCTGATGATCATGCTTACGTACATAGTTACCTAAGCAAACTATGAGCAACGACCTTCTAATCAGTTCTTCATCTAAATACGTCCACATATATTATTTTTACTTTTTCTTTCAAGTGCGTTCACCTCTCGCAATAAACTCGAAAATGCTTACGCAAGTGTACGCAATTCGATGATCATAGCACAAATTGACATCTGAAAACGTAAAATCTCCTCTCGCTCTGATTCGAATTTATAAAACATTATTGTTATATATATATATATATATATATATATAATATATATATATATATATATATATGGGAATGAACTCAGAATGGTCCCCTGAGTTTTTTATGATACACACAGACAGTGCATGGAACAAGGAACTCTTCTGGGATAATTAAATCCACTATAGTCCGAATAAGTAATGGTAAATGACAAATACCATAGTTTTTCTTTTTCATGATGCTAGCCCGACGTGGGCAACGGGTCACTCGCAAAGAGGTCCCATAAATATAGCTTCCCTCACCAGCTATCTGCAAAGCAGACAGGATCCAGCTTTGGGACATGGATCTAGGGTTTAAAGCAGCCTAGCCCTGCTACATTTAGAACCTCAATATAAGCAAAAGACTCGCTGCCTTCACGTCAGAGTGAATACATCAAAGAAAAAGGGGTAACTATTATATTTTTAGCCAAAAACCAAAACTTAAACCTCAACTGGCAGAATTGAGCGTCCACTTTTCAAGGCACATAACATGTCTGTTTCAAGATGGGAATGACCATTCTGAGTTCATTCCCATCTTGAAACAGACATGTTATGTGCCTTGAAAAGTGGACGCTCAATTCTGCCAGTTGAGGTTTAAGTTTTGGTTTTTGGCTAAAAATATAATAGTTACCCCTTTTTCTTTGATGTATTCACTCTGACGTGAAGGCAGCGAGTCTTTTGCTTATATTGAGGTTCTAAATGTAGCAGGGCTAGGCTGCTTTAAACCCTAGATCCATGTCCCAAAGCTGGATCCTGTCTGCTTTGCAGATAGCTGGTGAGGGAAGCTATATTTATGGGACCTCTTTGCGAGTGACCCGTTGCCCACGTCGGGCTAGCATCATGAAAAAGAAAAACTATGGTATTTGTCATTTACCATTACTTATTCGGACTATAGTGGATTTAATTATCCCAGAAGAGTTCCTTGTTCCATGCACTGTCTGTGTATCATATATATATTATTATATATATATATACACACACACCGTATGTGCCCATGTATTTTGTTATATTCCTAACATCTTAATTGTCTATAAATATGAAACACTAAAAACAAAACAAAACAAAGCTATAGTTAACTGTTTAATTGTAATTAACTGTAATACTTTAATATAATGTAATTAACCCTTTAAGGACTGAAGATGCCAATTGCTACCGTTTCAAATACACGCATTCATAACTTAACCCTACAAAAAATTCAGGGCTGAAAGGGTTAATGTACTTTAACGATAATAATTTAATATAATGTAATTAATGTACTTTAATAAAACTATAATTAACGATAATAAGCGAATGTGAATTAATTGGTAATCTTAATTGTAATAAACCAAAATTACGACGTACTCAGTAATGTACTTGGGATTGTACTCCATGTACGACCCGACATTATGTCGCCATTTAGGAATGTATACTCGGCGATACTGTTTTTTTATTATTATTTTTCCGTTGGGATAAATTTTGATGTGCTTTCTACTTTGCCAAATAATTGGTGACTTGCTCTTTTTAAAATTTCTTAATCATTTTTAGATTTAGCTTAATAATGAATCCTGAGAAACTTTTTGCAATGTTCATAAATTGTATACATTCTGCCTTCGTTATAAAAGATGAAGTCATGTCTTGCCTAAGCATTTAATTGTAAATCTTAAACCTTTAATTTTTACTCATATGCATATTTTGGTGTAAAGATGCATAGTTCAATTTCCACTTTTAGTTAACTTGGCAGATCATGATAACATCAGATCTGAAAATACGCGGTTTAAGATAAAAATATGGCTTCATCTTCAAATATCTTGTTTATGCGTTTAAACATTACCACAGGTAAAAGATTTACTTTATTTTCAAATATTGTGCAAAAATAAAGCAGCCTCTTCAACATTTAATAATGATGATGTTAGTAGAATCGGGGTATATAAACCCCGATAATTTCTTCCATGATTATTCTGATTCAAACTACGAGGCTGAATATTACCTGTACATTTTAGCAGTAAATTACAATAAAAGAAAGTCTTCATCTTCTCCTTCGAGCCGTGCTCTCTTCAGAGAACTTAGTCATTAAAATCTCCCGATACGTTACAAGAATCGGAGAGCCCTCAGAGAATTTAATAAGCCTCTCAGAATCCTCCAAGCCACTATAGAAGAACTCGGAGAGTAGTATAGAAGAAACTACTGCAAGTAACAAATCCGTTGCTGCCTCCTAACCAGAACCCCCGTCGACTTCGAACCAACCCAGGCCATAGACGGAGGGGTTAACATCTATATATGTATATATATATATATGTGTGTGTGTGTACACTATATATATATATATGTGTGTGTGTGTATATATATATATATATATATATATATATATCAGGGTTCGCACCCAAAACCCACTGGAATTTTTAGTGGGTTTTGGGGTTTTTGTTCCGAGATGTTTATTTTAAAATTATTGAAATTTTTCTGATTGCTACATTGTTCAATTGTAGCTAATTAGAATGATTTGGCATGTTGATTATTTCAAGTAAGCTGACTTATAAAACAATTCTTAAATTATGCAATGTGTAAATAAAGATTATGAAAAATTGAAAAGTTATTAAAAAGGATTTGCACCCATTGTGAAGACTATGGGCAATTATTGGATCATTTGACACATTGCTCCAACCATCTTGAATTAAAGTTACAGTAGAATTGACTAATATTTTTTCATTGAATCCAGTACCTACTTCATTATTCACTTTGATTAGCGAGTCATCAGATAATTTTTTTCTGCTTGGAGGACAATAGCCTGGTCTTAAATTTTGGACCCATTTAATAAATTCTTTATTCTCTACAACTACAAATGGAATATTTGCTGAAAAGAAAAATCTGGCCATTTGCAAATCTAGTTGTTCTTTTTTATCTACAGTTGTTCTAACCACATATGGCATTTTCTGACCTTGTGTTTTCTTGGCTGGAATAGAATGAAAAAAATGGTATAAAAGATTCAGAAGCGGTTGAAGTGAATGAAGTCTCACTACTGTGAATTGTAGTGTCATCATGAACCAGGCTTTCATATGATTTGCTTGAAGAGGGTCTACTCTCAAAATTGCCGTGTCTATGTGTAGGAGGAAAAGTAGCTGATGTAGCTGTATTTGTAAGCTCATCCGCTTCATCACCACAAGCCGGTACCCATTTTTTATTATATCGACCTAAATGATGTTTCACTCGTTCTATTTTTTTAAAAATACACATCTGCAGTATTTGCACCGAACTCTATTTGGTTGGTCACTCAACATTTCTACTTCATCCCATTCAGCAGCTTTAAGTCTGCCACCAGTATGTGCGGGTCTAACTTTCTCTAAATGATGTTTCACTCTCAATTTTTCGAGTGATACTTTGCAATAATTGCATAGTACTTAGTAGGTTGATCACTTAATAAAGTCACCTCGTCCCATTCGCTAGCTTTAGATCTTCCACCTCTATAACTCTTTGGCATCTTACAAATTTAAATTTGAGGTAGGTCTAAATAAAGCTGAAATCTGCTGTTAAGAAATAAAGGAAAGATCTAAAATTAAAATTGAGAAAATTCTAATGTCATTATCTCTCATATCTGAACTTTCTGTGAAATAAAGATGTCTTTTTAATATATAGTGTAGATTAGATAAATAAATTAATAAAATAATAGATATATTAGGCACGACATAATTATCGAACCTTTCTAAAAAAAATTTCAACCCATCAAAAACCCAGTTGGGTTGGGTTTTTGCCAACCCTGGTATATGTGTGTGTTATGTATGTATGTGTATAAAGGGTTCCAAAAAACCTTAGCCCCCCATTTGCAGCTTACATGTTTACTTATATCGAAATAGTTTTTAGTGATTATAAAAATATATAAAATTCTTTATTTATTGCAGGTATTAAAATTACTCTAGCTGATAGTGATAATATAATGGCTTCTCAATTAATTGGTGATTCGGAAAGGCAACGTGTGATAGATCGCATACGAGCAATAACATTTCGGGAAGCTCGTGATGCTGGAGCCACCTTTATAACACGTTCATGGGTTGCCAAAAAGTTGCGAAGAAGTGAGGACTTCGTCAAAAGAAATTGGAATAAAACTTTAGATGAATGTGAAATGGATACAACCAAATCTGGGCGCCCAAATTTGCCACACACTCATGAAACAAAGGACATCATTGAAAGCGGTACGCGTAAGCGGAAAAACAGCTGTGCTAAACTTTCTAGAGAGAGCGAAGTGTTGAGAGGAAAGATCGTTAGTGGTGAGATCATTCGACTGTACCGTCAAAGGCAAGGTTTAAAGCCTTGGCATGAACTTCCAAAGCCAAGAAAAACGACTTAACCAGTGTTGGAGTCCTCGAGGCCGGCCTCGATGCCGATTTTCCACGGCCTTGGCCTCGCTATGTAATGCCTCGGCCTTGGTCTCGACACCTTCTGGCCTCGAAAAATACGCCGAGGCCGGTCGAGGCCGCCCGTTTTGAATTAATTTTTATATTGGATATTTTTATTTCAATAAGAGTGGTGAGAACACCATCTTTCTCTCGCGATCAGACAGGTAGCTATAACTAAGTAATAAGTAACACAATGTCGTTTATGTTAGAATACAAATTTAATAAATTAATTTATAATACAAATAATTAATCAGTGGGGAATGGCGTATAGGAGCGATGGAGCGATCGCTCCCCCTTGCATGAAACGATAAATATTAATTTAACAGAAAAAAATATTGATTTTAAGATATTAAAATAAATATTCTTAAAATATATTTTAAAAATTCATGTGACATGAAACTTATAGCATAGCTTCAAACAGCGTACCACTGTTTGAATACAAAATAATATTGCAGCCGGATGGAGCGATAAATTTTTTGCTCAAGTAAATATAAATTATATGTTACTGGCCTCGGCCTCGGACACTGTGGCCTCGAACTTGGGCCGGCCTCGAACACTGCGGCCTCGGCCTTGGTCTCGGCCTCGGAGGTCGTGGCCTTGACTACAACACTGGACTTAACATCGATGACAGAATGTGGTTTGCCCATTATCTTGAAGATTGGGATGTGGATGATTTCATGCATTTAGCTGTCTCCGATGAATTTTTTTGTTTACGTAACACGTCGGCCTAACTACCAAGATGATCGAGTGTGGGCCACAACACCAGATGAAATCGATGACAATGAACATTATCGCGAATTATTAAAAAGTCCAGACTGTGTTGGTGTGTTTGTTTTGTTCACTGCAAAGCAGCTCATGTGGGTGCTGAAGCCAAATGGTCAGAGTTGGGATGGACAGTATTTTCGTGATATTATTCTATCCCAGCATGTCATCCCTTTTCTAAGAAACCCAAACAATGTTATGGATGTCGATCAGGTCACACTTCTGCACGATAAGGCCCCCTGCTTTAAGGCATTAGCCACTCAACAGTTGTTGCGGAACCATGAGATCGATTTCTTTGGAAATGAAGAATGGCCAGGAAATTCTCCTGACCTGAACGTCTGTGAACACATTGGATCAGTTATAAAGGACAAGGTTGAATGTCTCTTGTTTCAAGAACCTGCAGCAAATCGATTTTCGAAGGATACAATGATGCAACACATTGAAACTGTTTTAGAAAATTTGCGTAACAATCAAGATCTATTCACGTCACTTTTGGCAAGCTACCCAAAGCGAATTCAGGCTGTCTTGGAAGCCAATGGCGGGAACACCAAGTTTTAATTGTTTCTCATTAAATGCAGGATTAAATTCTCTTTTGTAAGGTATGTTTAGTTTTACTGTACCTCTAATGGTTTAGGCCATGGGCGGGGGGGGGGGCTAAGGTTTATTCGAGCCACGTATGTATATATGTGTGTGTATATTTTATATATACATATATGTGTGTGTATATATATATATATATATATATATATATATATATAGTTATAATGTTTCAGACCAATAAAGACCCTAGGATCCACACATGGCCTGTCTACCTAACTGTGTTGGTAATTGTGTATTATGCATGCCCTCCGTGGTGGCGGAGGGGACCTACAATTTTACGTGGGTTCCGAACCACAAAGCCTTAATTTTACTACCTTAAACTATACCCAATCTATCAACATGTGCATCTAATCGATTTTTAAACATGTTTATAGACGTGCTACTAATTACTTGTAGGGGCAAACTATTCCAGCTATTTACTATTCTATGCGTAAAAAAGTTTTTGGCAACTGCTGTCTTGAACCTTCTACTTGTCGACCTACACCCGTTATTTCTAGTCCTATTATATTGAGATATTTCGAAAAAGCTATCTCTATCTACGTTATCGAACCCATTCATAATTTTGAAAATCTGGATTAGATCACCCCTTAACCTTCTAGTCGAGTGTAGTCAATTTTAACTCCTTAAGCCTATCCTCGTACGACTTTGACCTAAGCGACGGAATCATCTTACTTGCTCGTCTTTGAACTCTTTCGAGTTTGTCTATATCTTTGCGCATATGCGGATTCCAAAATTGGATCGCGTACTCCAAATGGGGTCTAACTAATAATAATTTATAAAGAGGAACTATAGTATCGCGCGATTTGTACTCAAAATCTGAGCTATAAAACCTAACACTTTGTTCGCTTTATTGACCGCTGCTGTACTTTGTTTCGCTACTTTTAAGTCACCAGTGACTATAACTCCTAAATCTTTTTCCTGCTCTACGCTTATCAACTCTCTCCCTGACATACTATACGCAAAATTACCGTTACGCGAACCTATATGTAAAACTTTGTACTTAAAAACGTTAAATCTCATTTGCCATGTGACTGACCAATCAACGATTTTATTCAGATCTTCCTGGATTTTACCTCTATCTTCGTCATTAATCGCCCTACCACCCAGCTTCGTGTCATCCGCAAACTTTGAAACTGACTGACTACACCGACATCTAAATCGTTAATATACATAAGAAAAAGCAGGAGACCCAATACAGAGCCCTGAGGAACGCCACTCGCTACATTAGCCCAACACGATTCCGCTCCATCAACGACCACCCTCTGTTTCCTACCTCGCAACCACTCTTCTATCCAATTTATTACTACACCCCTGATTCCGTGAGCCTTAGTTTTTTCAACTAGTCTTTTATGTGGTACGGTGTCAAGCGCTTTTTGAAAATCTATATACACTACTACACCCGCCCGATGACTATAGTAAACGTCAACCACGCTTTGAAAAAATTCTAAAAGATTAGTTAAACATGATTTGTTTCGCCTAAAACCGTGCTGAGTATTTCTAACTAAGTTATGCAATTCTAAGTGTTCGACTATACGATCCCTAATTATTGATTCCAGTAGCTTACCTACAACAGACGTTAAACTGATTGGCCTATAATTTCCCGCCGCACCTTTATCGCCTTTATTAAAGATAGATGTTACGTTTGCTAACTTGAAATTATCGGTACGCACTCCTCAGAAATAGACGCATTAAAAATCATTGTTAGCGGCACAACAATGCTATCTTTTAATTCTTTTAGTTGTATGGGATATATCGAATCCGGCCCCGGTGATTTACACGTTTTCATTTTATCAACATAGCGCATTACCACTTCTTCACTAACCACAATATTATCCAAAATATTACCATTGTCAAAAGGTATGTCTATGACCGTAGGGATATTCGTTACATCTTCTATAGTAAAAACTGACGTAAAAAATTCGTTTAGCAAGGTAGCCATTTCCTTGTCAGAAGCTAGATCTCCGTTAACATTTTTCAACGGCCCCAAGAGACTTTTTACTGTATTTCTATTGTTGACGTATTGAAAGAATCGCTTGGGGGTTTTCTTTACCGTCACGAGCTATGGAGGTATTCGCGCTTGGGACTTTTTTTATCACACTTTTCGCTTCACGCCTTAGAGATATGTAGTTGTTTCGTAACCACAAATTGTCTTTATCGCACTTGTGTAGCCTATAAGCCCTATATCTACTCTTTATAATGTCTCCTACTCTAGAAGTAAACCACAAGGGCTTGTTATTTACTTTCGCACGCTTAATTTTGTACGGTACACATTCCTCA